>PVIU01004423.1:102977-127450 GCA_004026605.1 Ondatra zibethicus | reverse complement strand
CAGCATGTTGGGCTTGAACTTGCTCTCTGAGATGTATGAACAAAATCATAGGATAAATATGCTCCATTAGTGCCCCCACAACATATCCAGAAACATAATAAATACCACAGAAGTGTGCTTTATGGGTCAAGTCAGTCATTTTCCTATTATGTATTACTGTTTCTTTTTGTTTAAAACAAAGGAATGAGCCCACTGATGTAGATTGAAGGAGGAAACATGTTTTTCTTTGAGAATGGGTGTGTATATGTCTTTAAATTTGTGTATATTGATCAATTATATATATTCCGCACAGAAAGGATTCATTGATTTTCAGAAATAGCTTGGGGTGGGAAAGGGAACAAGGAGTAAACCAAGGGCACAAGGTAGCAGAGCACCGACTTCAGCATAGGTAGGAGTTATGCAGCATGTTTATTAAATACAAATAGAGGCCCTGAAGGCTCTGGTAGACTAAGATTCTGCATTTCTCACACTTCTGGGTGATGCTGATGCTGCTGTTCCAACATTTCACTTTAAGTAGTAGGAAAAGAAACACCACAAGTATGGCCGCAAGTTTGGCTGCACGTTGGAATCAGGCAGAGAGCATTAGAAATGAGTGGCCTTGTACTACCAATAAAGATGTATTTGTGTGAGAAGGGGTCCTGACTTCAGAAATGTGCATGATCAGGGTTATTTCTTACCATTTAGTGTGCCTATAAGAGATAATTTCCACATTTGTGAAGACTTTTTGAAGATCTGGATTGGTAGAAAAAAATAACAGGAATTAAAGTTTCATACACTCAAAGGTAACATTTTGTTGACCAGATTTTAAATAAATGTGCTGTGTCTTGTAGCCTTTAAGAGAAAGCAAAGAGTTTTGGCCTTCAAGATTACATGTTAACAGCCATTCACACATTGTTTACTCAATTGCTCCTTTTTGGATATAGGATGATAACATAGGGCAGCAACATACTGCCCATGTTGCTATTAACTTTTCAGATGTTACAACTGAGCAAATGTGGTGGAACAAGTTATTTCTTTTGTCTCAGATGAAAAAAGAAAGTCAAATTATTTTCAAAACAGCTGATTTAGCTCTTCCCATGTCCTATGAAGCCTGAATTGGAGACATATTTTCCTTAAAGCATTTTTGCTTACAAAATATTGAGTGTTAGGTTTCTGCAGCATACACTCACATTCCTTGTACTGTATCACACACCCGGTGGGTGGGGAGGTCACCTGTGCCAGCTGTTACTGTCTGTCCAACCATTGGGGTTTACATGGAAGGTGCTATAATGCACTTTTTATATTACATTGAAAGACAGACTTTATAATATGTAAGAATGGGCCTTGCTTTCAAATTTTTTACCTAACAACTGAGTGACATTGGGCAAGCTAAAGCTACTTGGTCTCTCTGAGTATGTCTCTCCTTCATACAAAGAAGAAATAATGCCATATATCTCGAAGTCCAATTGTAAAAATTGAACATGGGGAAAACCATCACATCATCTCACATATAGTAAGTGTTTAACTCATGTTAATAATTAGAAGCTCCTTTAGATCATTTATAGCCTGTCTTATGTCTTTTTACTCCTGTAATTCTGAAGTAACCTGCTCACTTCGGTTAATCTACTGCCCCTGCTTTCCCACATAGGGACTCAATGGCTTCTTCCATTCTAAATCAGGATACAGAAGCAGATAGATCTCTGCACCCATCTTCATTCAGAATGGTTCATTCTGAAATAGTCCGCACAACTCCATAGAGGGAAACCATGATGGCTACAGTCAGCCACCATAACGTTCCACCCTCAAGTTGATTCTCAATTCTCCACTACACTCCCCAGTGTTTGTGATCTCAGTTGCTCTCTTAGTCAGTGTTCTAGTTCTGTGAAGAGACACCATGGCCACAGCAGCTCTTCTTAAGGAAAGCTTTTATTTGGAGCTGGCTGACAGTTTCAGTTGTTTAGTCCATTGCCATCAGGGCAGGAAGCATGATGGCACACAGGCATACATGACATGGTGACATGGTACTGAAAAAGGAGCTGAGAATTCTACATATAGATCCATAGTAAGCAAGAAGAGAGAGACATTAGGCCTGGCTTGAGATTTTGAAATCCAAAGCCCAGCCCCAGTGACACCCTTGCACCAACAAAGCCACACCTACCCCAACAAGGCCTCCCAATCCTCCTCAATCCACTCCATGATGACCAAGCATTCAAATATATGAACCTATGGTGCCCGTTCCTATTCAAACCACCATAGTTACCAAAAGAAACTACTCTGCTGTGAGGGACCCCAGGCTATGATGAAAAGAGAACAAGCGAAGGATTTGAAGAAAAACATTTAAATCCTGCCTACCAATCAGATGGTTGAATTTTATCTCGTGAACCATGCAGCGCTCCCTTCTCCTAAAAAACAGTTTTTTACTACATGAATAAAGTAACAAACTGAGATATTTCCATAGTCCTCCATGATGCTTGGTAAACTAAGGAGCAGTTGTCAGGCAAATAAAAGTTAAGTTCCAAGAACAACTTTCCATTTCAAACTGACTTTAACCTCAAGCTGGTCTGGGTGACCTCGGCCCAGCTGCCTTGTGTGGCAAGCAGGAATAATAATTCTATAAACTTACTGACAGTGAGTAGGAAGTCTGCTTCAAGATTAGTGTCTTGAGTAACTGTTCAATGACTGTGTTGGTATCACAGTGATGTTGGGAGCAGAGAAAACGGCAGAGTAGAACATTATTCAATCTATGATGAAATCTCTGTTTCTACCAAGTCCACAAAACTTCCTTTAAAATATCCTACTTTCTTGGAATTTGTTCAGAATATAACTTTATATTTACTTAATAAATGTTTAGTTTATTTTGGGTCCCACACGATTACCAGCACTATACAGTTTGTTGAGGCTTTTTTCTTATTTGTTGTTGTTGTTTTGGGTTTTGTTTGGGGGGGCATTGTTAGCTTTTGGCTAGAAATCTTCACACTACCTCCATTCTGAGATGTTCTACCAAAACTGTCATATTTTCCAGGAATAATATAGTGTTCAAGTCTCATCGAATTGACCCAGCCCAATTAGTCCGGTGGGGAAATGTAGAAAATAGATGTAATACTTCAATATCCAACAGAGAATTCACGTCTTTCTGGGAGGGCACAGCTGTTAAGTCTGTCTGGTTTTGTTCTGACTGTGGACCCACATGTTTCCAGCCGCTTGACTGACAGGCGAACTGATGCTCCACATACAGGAACTCAGGTATAGAGTTTAAAGACAGATACTTCCTAAAAGTACCTTGGTTTTTTTTTTTTTCTTAAGTCACAGGAATTTTTGCTCTCTGGCCTCTTGAGAAATATTTAGTGACAATATAAAGCACATTCTCAAGGTACAGAGGAGATGCTATTTTTGAAAAGGAAATGTAAGGTCTTATTAGGGCAAGGCTGTTAATTACACACTTCATTATTGTCAAGGTTAATACAGACAGTGAGAACAGAGGCCCTTTTTCATCATTTCCCCAGGAAAAAGGGGAGACAGCTGTTCCCCTGGACAGATCCATTAGCGCTTATCACCAGCGACCAGCCTGCACAAGCAGCACCATGAAATATGGCCGCTGTCACCAGGAGCCAGAACAGATGCCAGCCAGTCCAGGTTACAGCGGAAAGACAATGAGAACTCCAGCTTCAGATGCAAATAGATTGCCTTGCATTGATTTTTAATGCTTGGAGGTTCCGCAGCATAAAAGATACTGATACTCTTGTAGTTATTGTATTATTGATCTCTCTGAAATTACACAAATCTCACTTAAAATAAACATCAGATGCTGAGTATGATAAATAACAGCTCCTCTATGTGATGCCTGGTTAAGCCACATTGGGATAATTCTGTGTTTGGATTTCATTATTGTTGCTTTGATGGTTATGATTCTATAAGAAAATGCAAGTCAGCAAAAATAATATGGTTTGCATTCTCATTTAACTGGATGTACTGATCAAAAAGGCTTTTGTTGTTCTATTTGTGTGTGTGTGTGTGTGCATGTGTGTGTGTGTGTGCGTGTGTGTGCTAGAAAGTTATTTGGAACCAACATTTACACTTTGTGAGCCTCCTGCTTATTAACAATGAATTAGGAGTTCAACTGAAACAAAAACACCATGTGTTTCTGTTTAAAATGATTTGCATACTTAGTCAAAATCATTTTTAAATTCTGAAAAAAAATATATCCAAGAAAAGAAAATCCCTTAGTTAGAGCATGCTTTACTTTTCTTACTTTTTAATCGCTTGCTATAATCTGTGTTCTTGCCATGACTAAATCAAATTTTTCGTTTCAAATATCAACAACTACACGTTCACTTGGGTTGTACCTAGGTTTTACTAATCTGTAACACTAAGGATTATTACAACTGCATAGCAAGACTATAATGCTAAGAAAGCGAGCAGAGCTGGGACAGTAAGCTGACCTGACTGGGAAAGTCTAAGTCTTTAAGATCATCATTTGCTAAAGCATAAAATGTAGTTCATCTTCATAATGGATGGTAAAGTGTTGCACAGTACAGCTCCCCAAACCAACTGTAATACACACACATTGTGTGTACGTATAAAAAGAACAGTGTGTGTGTATGTGTCTGTGTCTGTGTCTGTGTTTACAAAATGCTGGATTCTATTATACTGAAAAGCATACCATCTATATTTTCATTTTTCCTGAATCCAGGAACTGTAGATTCTAGAATGTATGTAATTGTATTTTGTGCGCAGTGTGAGCTACAGGGCAACCGCCATGCCACCTGTCTGAACTTCTGAACATTTCTGCCTCTCTGGGTCTCTCCAAGTCCTATTGCATCTGAATCTTCTTTCCCAGCACTTGTGTAAACATTACTGTCTGAGAAACCCTGAGCCTGAATCCTCCCACTGAGAAAAGGTCTCTGTCGGTGTTTACTGTATTTCTAGTAGCCTTTCATTTTCCTGGCCGTTTTCTGTTTAAATCTTGAAGGTCTAGTTGTGCTAATTTTTGATTTATTCATTACAGTTTTAAGAAGGAGATCAGTACAGTGCTGATCATGATTTTTTGTTCTAATAAAGAGCACTTGTTTTATGTAGCAATTATAGGTAATTTGAAATTAATCTTCCCTTTAGATTTAAGAAATTTAGGGTTTGTATCTTAAGTTACTAATAGTTTTTATTTTCTACTTATTTCCCATATATGCAGCTGCAGCTAAATTTCTATTTTGTGTAGCTTCTTTCCCAAATTTTCAGCTTAACTTAAAATTTTACTGAGGAAATAGTTAAATAAGAATTTACTAGTACTTAACTAGTACTTTCTATGCTAAGAGTCATGTCAACAAACTTATACATATTATTAAATATAAATAAATTGCTATCTTAATCCTAAAAGTATTGATTCTTACTATTTCATAGATGAAGAAGCCATGCCCACAAAAGTTTAAGCAATTTTCCTGATATCGCATAGGTTAGAAGTGCAAGTCCAAGTTTTAAAATAAAAAGCATAGAATTATACATTTTTAAGTGTTATATAACTTTGCATAGGGAGATGTAAATAAACATCTGTCCAGATAGTGCACCAACTATAAATCAAGGAGACCATTCCATTCACATCTAGGTTGGCGAACCAATGAGTCTAACTGGGTTACTTATAGTGTAGGTGCGCGGCTACATACAAGTGCAGGGGCAAATGTAGGCAGCCAAAGACTTTCCACACGTCAGCAACAATTAACTGCCTATCTTCAGGGATGGGGCCAGGCCTCCTGTGCTGCCTTGGGTACAGCACTCCAAGTCTTCCATACGTAGGCCCAGTGCTAGGGTCTCAAGTGGGTAACCACAACTGCTTGAGCTTTAAGGAGGTGATGTACATACGTCTGTGCCTAGAGAACAGAGTGCCACAAGAGGCCTTTCCTTCGGGTAGCATGTCTCTCATAGCCCTGTTAACATTACTCCTTTTACATCAACAGGCTGGTGGAATTCCATTCATTGCATTTACTCCCGAAATTCATATGTGAAGTAAGCATTCTCTGAGTACGGTGGCAAGTACACAGAAATAGCAGTCTTGGCAGTCTAAGGCCACAGGTTAACTGTATGCAGCAGTAGTGACCTCTATCATCCCACGGAAATCCACGGGAGTTCAGGAAAATACATCATTTGGAAAGCAGGAGATTACAGACCAGTAGAAGAGGAAGTTAGAAAGAACAATGTGGCACTAGATTAGCCTCAGAGATATAAACATGCTTAATACACAAAGAGATGAATAGATATTTAGGTATGCCTGTGTGAGTATACAAACACAGATTTTCTAGTTCTGCTCACTGGGAGAATGCTCAGAATCCCAATATTCATGCCTTATGCCATTGTAAACAATCATAAGAATAGCTTCTTGGAGAAATGACTCTTAAAGCAACAGAGGAAGGGAAAAGGCAAGATAAAGGCAGAACACTTTATAATAAGAGGAAGTGAGATTGTAACCAATATGAAAAAACATTTGGTAGCAAAAGCTCCAAGTGTTTGAGTGACAAAACAAATGGTACAAATGGTACAGAATTAAATCATAACTGAATATAAACAGATAGATAGATAGATAGATAGATAGATAGATAGATAGATAGATAGATGGATGGATGGATGGATGGATGGATGGATGGATGGATGGATGGATGGATGGATGGATGGATGGATGGACGGACAGACAGAGGAGAGAGAGAGAGATGTGGGCAATACATAAGCCTCCTATGCAGAACTCCAAATGCATTATACAGATGTGCCTTATGCAAAGACATGGAGCTTCACCAATCCTGCCATCCCTCTCTGATACGATGGGCTTTGTGTCTTGCTAGTGGAGGGAAGGAGGGAATTGTAAAATAGGTCTTAGACACCTGGCAAATACAACATCACCTAAGTGACCAAGGTAACATTATCAGTAATAAACCATGTTGACAGTGTGCCCCTAATGCAGTACGGTGAAACAGGTACTTTACAGCCTTCCTCTCCAAAACTTATTACACAAGTTAAACACAAAGAAAATATCAGACAAATCCAACTGAAGGACATTCTGAAAAATACCTGTTTATGCTCTTCAAAACTGCCAAGGTCATTAGCTACAAGGAAAGTCTCAAAAACTGTCAAAGAGACTCAGGAGACATAATAAATACTTATTTCTCATGGGTAAGACTCCAGAGCCCTAGGAGAAAGCTGATAAAGGTGGCATTTCACTAATTATAATACAGGCTGTTAATACATGAAACACTGTGTGGGGGTAGTTTGGAATAGTCTACCCAATCTCTGAAATGTCACTGCTAAACTATTCTAAAATAAGTTTATTTTAAAAGGCATAAATAAAAAGAATTTCATCTAAGACGGTTTGGTAGAAAAAAATCAAAAACAAAACCTTGTCTTTCAGCATGAAGTATGAGATACTAGTCTGTGCCTCCCAAGCTCTGGGACAGTTTGGTCTTCTTCCTACACCATGAGCTTTCCCGGTGTACTAACCATGATGATTTTGAACTCCTTGCTACTTGCTCAAAAGTGTTTTTTCTCTTGAAATCTTGATAGCCACCCTTTATTCTTTGTTCTCTTATCCACCCCCATATATTGCACTGCAAACTGTGTAGTGACAAGCCAAGACACAGATGACTGGCTTTGTAAGTGGCTTGCTGTTTCTTTCTGTTCCTCGTATTCTGGTGTTATTTAGGTTTATTAAAGGGAACTGTCTGTCACCAAGAGCCAGACACGCTCACGTCATTACCAAGCAAAACCACAGATTCAAAGATGTAGCACCCAGGTGTGGCCGCTGCAAGGACTGTAGTTCAGTATGTAACAGTATCACATTGGATGGCAAACTAAACCACATAATTAGTCCCCACACTGTTCCATAACCAATAACCACAGCTTCAGAATCTTCCAGACTCTTCCATAAAAGTCATATAACATCAGTCATAATTTTATACCTGTGTTCATATTCAAGTGATGATGCTTATAGGTTTTATAAATCATCAGAATAGTGGATTTCAAAATAACAAACATGCATTTTATAATCAAATGTTACAGACTGTTAAAATTTATATCCATCAGTTCATTGTTAGAAGGTAAAGGTTTACACCGGCCCTCAGGCTGAAATTACTACAAATATTATATGCATATACACATATATATGTATATGTGAGTATAGATGTAGATATATATATGTCTCCAAACTGCTCTCTGTTTGTATTTACACCTTTGGACAAGCATTTATATCAGAGAGACTTCTGCAGTAGGCAATGGCTAATACAGAGACATGCTGATCAAAATGCTGGGAATATATGACTGTTGACTGCCCAGCCCTAAACAGGATATCTACATCGCCCACTCTAAGACCCAGGAAACCTCACAGAAAAGGAAGTGGAGCAATTATAAGGGCTGGAGGATAAGGAGGGGTGCTATGGAATGCTGCCTTCTGGAAATGACATGGCCAACCCAACGGTGAATTCATAGCAACTGTGGCAACATGCATAAAAACAAGACATGAAGAGGTGAAGGGCCGCTTGTGAGGAAGAAGGGTCTGTAAGAGAGGGAGGGGACAAAAGAGTGAAGCAGGGTGAGTATATTTACAGTACATATCTATGAAACTATCAAACTTTAAATTAAAAGTAATTTTAAAAGAAGGTGCATGTTTATTTTTTATCTGCAAAACAATATGGTCTAATATAATAACTAAGTAAAAATTTGCAAGCCCAGATTACTGTTCAGTACTTGATAATTTTTCCAGTGCAGTCAGTCAACAATTGCTTCTTTACTTTTTTTTTTAACTAAAATGTTCCTCTCATGTTTTCTTCCGCGATTTAAACTGGATGAAGTAGGTGCAACTATCCCCTAGCAATTATAAAACCAGAGATATTTTGTTAACAATATTCTTCCTGTTATTCCTAGACAATCGTCAGAGGAAATAAATCCTGCAAGGAAACCTCTATTAATGGCCTGCTAGAGGATTTCGACAACATCTCTGTGACTCGCTCCAATTCCCTAAGGAAAGAAAGTCCACCCACCCTTGATCAAGGAGCCGCTAGCCGTGTTCAAGGCCACTCAGAAGAAAATGGCTTTATCACCTTCTCACAATATTCCAGTGAATCCGATACTACTGCGGACTATACAACGGAAAAGTACAGAGAGAGGAGTCTCTACGGAGACGACCTGGATCTGTACTACAAAGGCAGCCATGCAGCCAATCAAAATGGGCATGCCATGAAGATGAAACATGGAGATGTCTACTACCCTGAGATGAAGCCTTTGAAAGCTGACCTTGCCAGATTCCCTGTCGACTATCACACACACTTGGACTCCCTGAGCAAACCAAGTGAATACGGTGACCTTAAGTGGGGTTATCAGCGAGCCTCTAGTAGCTCCCCTCTGGATTACTCATTTCAACTCACGCCTTCTAGAACTGCAGGGACCAGCAGGTGCTCCAAGGAGAGTCTGGCTTACAGTGAAAGTGACTGGGGACCCAGCTTTGATGAGTATGACAGAAGGCCAAAGTCGTCATACCTGCATCAGACAAGCCCTCAGCCAGCCATGCGGCAGAGGTCCAAGTCAGGCTCAGGGCTTCAGGAACCCATGATGCCGTTTGGAGCAAGTGCATTTAAAACTCATTCTCAAGGACACTCGTACAACTCCTACACCTACCCTCGCCTGTCTGAGCCCACAATGTGCATTCCAAAGGTAAGGTCTACTGCCTCTTCTCCACGAGTGACTGGCCCTACGGAGAAGGTTCTCGATGGCCAGAGTCTTGGGAGCTTGCTGCTTTTGCAGTGAGAAATCATTATCCAAACCCTACCTTATTTTCCCATGCATAAGTCCCATAATCAAAGACTTTACAAGACCCATATATCATTAAAATCAAATTTTATCTTTTGAGATCTACTACAAGATTTCTGATTAAAACACAAGGAAATATATGTTTATTTGAACAACTTTCTGATTTACTAACAATAAATGCAGTCTGATCACATTTACTAAGTTTTATGTTGAGGGTAAACAGTTGTAGGACTTTACAGGGAGTGGAATAATATTCCCAATTCTTTAAAGTTCGTGTGGATATATAAAAAAGAAAAAGAGACACTCAGTTCAAGGGGTAGCCTTTTATATGAGTGTGCTCTTTTACTCATTTTTTGAGTTCTTAATAACACTTTTTGTATGAATATTTTCAGTAACAGATAGCATCTAATTCCTGGACTTTTATGCATTTTTTTCATAGTGCTAGGAATCAGTCATAGAGTCCCGTGGGTGCTAAGCAGGCACTCCATCAGTGCCTATGCATCATTCTATGCCCCCAAAGTACACTCTTTTAAATAAGGATGGTATAAATTTGCTTTGAAAAGTGACATGTTCACCATATCCCACACTTTGGAGAAGACTGTGGTAGGAGTACTGATCCCTGGTTAAAGTCACACCATTTCCATGAGCATGTGATCCATTTAGCAATAGCCCAGGAAGTGTACAAATGCTTGATTTGTCCATGGTAACATGCAAATAACTTGGCACCTCACCTGAACAATTGAAGCAGAAAAGGATTTGAAGATGGATTGTGGATCCCCTTGAGTCTCCAGCCAGTCTGAGTGGGACATGAATACTAGCAGGAACATCACCTACATCTGTACCAATGCTTTCTCCTCAGCAGCTTGTCTATTAACATAAGTATTCCTGTAGGGCCGGCCTGCCTGCAGCCCTCTGCTTTATCAGTTGCAGTCAGCTTCCTTTATTTATTATCTAAGATGTTAAGGAGAAGTTATTTGGGCAAACAGAAAGTGACTTAAGCTTCATCTTAGGAGAAACAAAGGACCTGTCATTTTAGTTCCCAAGATAAGAAATTAGAAGTGAATCCTAAGAAAAGAAGGCATGGAATAGATACCTCCAGTTAGAATTTAAATGAGCATGTTTATAATCTCATTATGTTAAATGTATTTGAACAACCAGGTTTAAGGAATCATAAATACTTTTACTTCATTCTTCCCATAGCAATTGCTGGACCTAGTTCTTACCAGCTAAGAGCCAACAGCCAAACCCACATAGCACCTGTATATGTATCCTGATACTTGACATAGTTAGGACAGTTCTAACACAGATTGCTTTCTGTGAGTACCATGCAAAGGGAGCTGCCTCATAGTTGTAGAATAAAATAAGCAAATCGATATGTTGTAATGCAGAGTCAAGTCACATGCTCAGAATTCAGTTAAAGAATGTTCTGGGCGTGGAGTACTCCCAGTACTCAGCAAGCTGTAGCAGAAAGATCACAAGTTCAAGACCAGTCTGGGCAACAGAAGAAGTCTCAAGGCCTAGTGACCATCTCAAAATGAAGAGCTAAGATGTGGCTGAGTAGTAGAGAGAATGAATACCCAGGCAGGGCCCTAGATTCAGTCCCCAGCACTACCAAATCAATTTGTGTATTTGTGGTACATCTGAACAAATGGGAAAGAGCTGGTTTGGGTCATAGTCTTTGAGAAAATGCTGTTGAAACAGCACCTTTTAGTCCTGGGGCCATTTTGACCCATTAACATAGTTAGTCCTTTTTTACTTATAAGTCTCAAATTATGAGACTGAAAGCTTCTCTTGAAAATTGACATGTTGTCTTGGCATCTCTGGACCCACCTTTTCATATAGGATTCAAAACGAATTGGCTAGAGGTAAATCCTGCCCTGGGAGATGGGCTGTGCAGTATGGCTCAGGTCCTGCATCATCTATTTCACTCATCCCTAGAGATTTTGGGATTTAGCATCATCAGGAGGAAGCCTTGCCCACTCATTTCCCAGAAGAGAGTCCTGTGGTGTAGAAAGTCACATACCACACATAAAACTTCAATTAGTTGTCTACACACGAGGTCCAGGTTCAAGCCTGTCATTTCTCTCACTCTAACTCTTTCCCATTTTGCAGGCCTATGTTATTTCAGGGGTTCAACTGAATTTTCAAATAAAATACATGATAAATTTCAGAGCTCTCCAGAACTTTAAACTAAGAGGAAGAAGAAGGAAGAGGCAGAGCCAAAAATGGGTATTTGCTTCATTCCTGCAGACTTACAGACCTTCTGCACTGAACTCCAGCTTTTCCAAAGCCAAAACAGTGTATCAGCAATTGTAGCTCAGGAAAAATATGAACATATTCACACAGAAGACTGTCAAGGTTTTCATCTTTTTAAATCCAAGGTTCCAAACTGCTGCTCCTGTGTCCCCAAAAACCCACGAGAATTGATGAGCAGGTTTTGTGGGAGGGCAGGAGGCGGGAAGCATGTTGGTAATTAAAACGCTTAGTTGATTAAAAATATAACATCTCTCTAAAAACAGTTAGGTGCCTCTGTCTTTAGAGCTGTACTCTGCAAAATCAACCAATTGCATTTGGATTTCCAGCTGGGGCAAGAAATAGTTATCACGACTCAGATAATTTGGCTTTACCTCATGACAGTTTCTAGAGGTGGATGGGTGATGTTCATATCAGAAGAAAAAGCACAAATCCCATATAGCAAAAATGAGGAGGGTTATGTATGTGTATGTGTGATACCAGTTTGATATTTTGTCCTTTAGCTTTTTAATTTTCATTCTAGCTCACAGTGAAGAAAAATGTAGACTAATAACAACAACCACAGGAAAAAAAATGCTCCACTTTTTTTTGTTAGCATGACAAGAATAGAAAATGTAATAAAATCCGTTTATACTAATGTTAATTCTCTACCTTAAAATCTTGTTTACTAAAACTGAGCAGATGAAACATTGAGGTGGAAAAGAAAGCCAAACAAAATATAGAACCACATTTACCACAGAACTACAGAAACCAGAAAGAAGAGAGAAAGAAAGCTTCCCACTCTCCCCAGAAAACATCTACCATACAGCAACCTGGTGGGGGATACTGTCATCTTGGGTTTAACGTTGCTCATTTAATGCTCTCCAGGAACCAGGCAGATAGATACTGACTCATATGTCTTGGTGCCACCAGAACACCATGGGGTTAAACCACTGAGAAATTCCTGACATAGTAACAAAATCAGGGTTTCCCCAGGCATTTGCTGTATGCCAGGTACTCATGTTGCTTACAGCATGATTTCTTGCCCCCATTGTAAGTTAAGGAATAAGGTCTGGAAGTCACATTAACAGCATGCTCATTTAACTCTTGTACCAACTGGAGTCCGGCTCTTTAGTTTTAATCCCTGGGATGCATTCCCCATAACACACAGCTTCTGAAGGTACCAAGCCTGAAGTCAGCCTATGCCAACTCTTTCTAGCACTAATGTATTGATATTGTATCAGAAATTATTTCAATATCTGGATTACATCATCCTCTTTTATTCAGAGGTGGGGTTTTTCAACCTTGACACGGCGGACATCTTACACCTGGTAATTGTTGTGCTGTGAGGGGTTGTTCTGGCATTGCTGAGTATATAACCACATCCCTGGAGTCCTCCTTGTTAGATGGTAAGGGTTCCTGTTCTTCACTCATAATAATAAAATATCTGCAATAGCAAAACATATCACCCTTCACCATAGATAAGGCCATTGAAAATGAGCTCCAGAGGTGCCTTCTACAGCTGCCCTTGATTAAGCACTTTCGAGCAGTTAGGGACAGAGTTTAGGGAGATAAGCTGTTCAACTTTGATTCATTACACTGTCATTTACTAGCTGGGTGACTGCTTAACCATGGCTCCTATTTAACTATAAAATGGAGATAAAGAAAGTCCCTGCCTCAACATGTCAGCTGAGAGCTAAACAAGTTCATGTCAGGACAGCCCACTTACTTATACATGTAGCTGGCATGTCAGCCTCTATATTTGACATATAGAGAGTGGCTATAAAACGAGGGTCACTGTGTTCTCAGCACAATGAGAAGCCTTTTGCAGACATTGTCCAATTTAGTCCTTATAAATCCAGAAGAATCCAGGCTCCTTTGGCAGTTGAGGAAGCTGAGATTCTAGAAAGCTGTCTTTATGGGCTTGTCCAGGGATGTGAAGGCAGTGCTGAGCCAGGGTTCAAAACTACATCCCTCTGACTCAATAGTATATCCTTCCAGAACATTCTCAGCTTCCTAGAGGAATGCTGATGAGCAGAAAAGTGGATGTGAGGCTTTCCAGTCAGGACACACACTGCTTGGTGCCCTCGCCTTGGGGGCAAGTTCGTGCATACAGGGGAAGTTCTCTGTGCCTTCTGTTCATGCTGTGCTCCAGATGTGCCTTCTATTCACTCAGAAATATGAATTGTGGGTAAATATTAAATCCACAAGCTGCAATGAAAGACTTAGGTGAGTAGATCTGTAATACTCTGTGATGAATTTATTCTACCTTGGGTGATTGTCTTTTTTGAGTTTCTTAAAAATAGCCAGATTTTTGTCACCCAATTTAGAAGCATTCAAGGCCTGGATATTTATTTTCTGAATTTGAGTCCTTATGCGCTATATGAAATATGAGTCTGTGTCTCAATTTCCTCATCTGTGGGGTGTTTTAGTAATTTGGGCTTGTGAGGAGAATTAAATAAGATTAATAAACATCAAAGAGTTAGCACATGGCAAAGAGTAATCCTTCTTATTCCTGAGAATATTTCTGGTTAGAAAGTATGTTACCCTCTCTGGTAAAGCCAGTTATAAATGTTCTCTCTGTGTGTGATCTTTTGTATATTTTTAAGCCATAATAACAAATTATTTCATCCTACATCCTGTAGTCCCTCTTTATGTACTTCCCATGGCTATGACTGTCTTCATTTTGAAAATATGTGTCATAGAAGGTCAGTACAGTTGGGTAAATACCTCAATACCATATAAAGTCTTACTGAGCATCCTGAGATTTCTGATCCCACCACAATATTTACTTAACCCTCTAGTATAGTGAGTCTTTCTCTGTCCTGCCATCTCCCAAATAATGACACAGAGACTTCTTATTAATTATGAAAGCTCAGCTGATAGTTTAGGCTTGTTTCTAACTAGCTCCTATAACTCAAATTAACCCATTTCTATTAATCTACGTGTTACCTCATGGCTTGTGGCTTGTTACCTCATCTACATGACCTGCTCCCTCTACCTCTCTTGCTGTCTCCACCCTTCTTCTTCCTAGCATCCTCTGTGCCCTGGAAATCCTGCCTAGCTATTGGACATTCAATTCTTTAATAAACCAATCCAAGTGATATATCTACACAGTGTGATCAATATCTCACAACACTCTAGAATGAAAGTGAAACCCAGAGGCTAAGTGAGAACTATCTACACATTTCGACCAGCTTACCACCCCATCTCCTATATACAGGGCAGCAAGAGAGACCAGTGTTGTAGCTCTTGGTGTCCTGAACAGATGGCGCTCTAAGATAGTCACAGTTTCTTTAGAGCAGTAGGTACATAGGAAAGTGTGCAAGCTTACTTGGAACTTTCTCTGGAGCCACCAGAGTGATGCTTATCACTGCTTGGCTGGCACTTTCATTTCTCAGGGAGGAAAATTACTGTGACCTGTGTGTCCAGTCTTGGGGAAGCACTTGTTCAGTGGCTCACTGTTATTTGTGGCACTGTCACACTCAGGTTCAGTCAGTAACACAGCATCAACTCCTGCTCTACTTTTTCTCTTTTAATTTTTCCTGTGGACTGCCTTCTAGGAACCCATTAGCGGCCTGGTGCTTTACGTAACAGCAATGCTACTGAGGCCCAAGGACCTGGACCAAAAAACTGAGAGGGGAATGAAATGGGGAAAAAAAGAGGATTACTAAATCACTTCATGTAACGATGGGTGCCATTGCCATTGCCTTTGTTTCCTTTCCGTACATGTCCCTTAGGGTCCTCACTGAGGTATGTAATGCTCGTAAAGGGGTGATGTCATCTCATCTTTAATATCTGTCCTGCAAGTATGATATCACTCACATATGAACATACACATCTTCCCAAGGGTGCTCTTGTGGTTTAAAGTCAAGTCATATGTTGGTCATTATGAGTAGTTTCCTCCATTTCTAAGTTTAAAGACAAAATGAGGTTAACCTGGTATTGACCATCCCTAATTTTCTCAGGACCCTGACACAAATGAACAATATTCTGAAGCAAAGAGCCAGTCCCCATGGACTCAGGGTCCCTGCACACTGTCTCAGGCACTGAGGGATGGTAAGGCAGAGCATCTGTGCTTGATGGAGGATACTTCCTCTAAGTTAGAAAAAGCAATTACTGCAGATAATTACATATATCAATTCAGAGGTAGAAGAAAAGCCAGAAAAACCAACGTGCTAGAATCTGTCCGTCACAGACATCATCACATTTCTTCATAGACCTCCTCTCTGCCTGTTTGCAGAGGTCAGTAGCCACTCATCTGAATGTCCCCAATGTGCATCTTCCATTTGTTTAATAAGTCAGGAAAGCCTTGCCTCTTCAGGATCCTTGTTATGAGATGTATTACAAGTGAGATTCCAACTCAATGGTTTGGGGAGATTCCCTGGCAGCTTGTTTAATGGACTGAACAGTTTGTTAACACACATGGTTTTGAAGTGCAGCAAGGGTACCTAAGCATCCAGGACTTAAACTACTTTCCAGATTTCCTACCACAGCAGCTTAAGGAGATGCCTCTATGCTTTTAGTGTTGTAAGGGCTGCTCATCACCACTACTCAGCGGCAGCACTTGCCTCTTTTGTAGAATTGGACATCAGCTTGCAGCCTGTGTATGTACCTCTGCCATTCATTCAGAGTGAAATGCCCACTATGAAACTGACCCGTCCCGCTTGTAGATGAAAGTAAGCACCAGGAAGAAAACTCACGGTAGCAATAAAACCAAAGTTTTCCCTTTAACAAAAGCAAGAGTTATTAGGGTTAGACAGCAGGTTCTTTAATGCCCTGCAATGATACAGACTGTAGCCCGAGGGACAGCATCGGGCTGGGAACTTAAGAATGAGGGTGCAGGAGCCCATCAGCCTCAGGCGGGGCTGTGCAGTGAGCTTGTGAGCAAGCGGGAATCGGCTCACCCATCAGTGGTGTTTCCTGCCTGTAAAGAGAAGACATTGGAATTGCAGAGCACAGCCGGAGGGCCACCAGAATGAACGAGTTGCCTTTTCCTAATTACCCAGTCCTTAAAATGTCTCTGTTGGGAAGGACACTAGTGATTCTCCCTGGCTCTCTTGCAGATGCTCATTTTCCCTTCCCAAAGCCAAAGCTGGTCTTGCTAACATTTGCCCTTCAGTCATGTCAGGAAAATTTAAGATGTACTTTCCATGCTCAGACAACAGAGGGCTGACTCGCTTTATCCCACTCTGATTTAAATACAGCCAGCAACACCCAGTTTGCCTTTTTCCTTTTTTGAGATGAGCAATCTCTTTGTTTCATTGTGTTCCAAAAAGGTGTATTGGAGCGTCACAACTAAGCCCTGGAAGCAGCTGTCTCCCTTCCCTGTAATCGCCATCCTTCACGGAACATTCCTTAGTCACCACTCTGCAGGACAGATTCACGACACAGCCATCTCTCACACTACCATCTAGCATGGTCCAGCCACAGTCCCCCTGATGTCAGTGCACAGGGTCCTGGGGACAAAGAGAAGCTGCAATGGGATTTTCCCCCTTCTGTTCTTTCGCTCACCCTCTACTTTTTTTTCCAGGCTTGGCATAAAATGGTCAAATGATGTTCTACTGCAGAATTCAATTTCACAGTTGAGTTAGGTCCTTGATTACACTGCCAAATTCAGATTAATGTGCATTTAACTAACATGGATCAAGGGAATTCTGGCTGACAGCCAGCTGTAATCGGGGCAATTGATAGCAGTGAGGAGTTTTATGCCCTGTCCACCGCAGTGCACCACTGCTGAAATTGATTGATTAAATGAATTCATTGCTATAATTACTTATAATCTTGATACATCACAAGCCAATACCTAACCCTATCCTTGGAGACAGTGCACTTACTGTAGAAGGGTGTTCTGGCCTGACTGTTGACTGGGGATTATTTATCCCCACACAATAAGCCTTTCTCCCCCTTTTTACAGTATGGATGGAGATGGGCAGAGGCCCATTTCTGTAAGAACTAATTTATGGGAGACACAAAAAGGTTTCAGAAAGCTAAAAAGCCAAGCATCTGTTATTAACCACCCCAAATGGAAGGAAAACATGACTCCTTGTTCGTCTGCCTGTATTTTTAAAGATTCCTGCAGAGAGAATTTCCTCTCCAAAGACAGCTGATGTGCCGCTGTCATTAGTGGTCTCCTCACAGTGCAACTAAGCAGTTTGGCAGCCCTGGGGGATAATTTGCAAAACAATCGACCTAGCCTTCTTTTACTACATTGTGCCATATGGGAATCCTGTTTAGAGTATGTTGATGAGAAGTCATTCCTACAGAGTTACTTGTTCACAAAGCACAGGCCTGCTTCCCTGGTCAAATAAGTCTTTGTGGTGTCTCTATTGTTCACTCTTCTAGTTACAGCTCTCTGCTCTTTTTTGGACCCTCACACTGAGGTCTCTGGGGGCAAATTGCATACACACACCCTTTGGAAATGGTTTAGACCCTGGCTTCTCTAGGTGCATTGATTCATTTAGTAATTACCACCTATTTTGAAGCTGTAACTCCACTGCACTGTGGTTTTTCAAAATGATTAGCCTTTAGATCCCTTCACAAGCACTAGAGACAGGCTTATGTGAAGTGCCATGGCTATTCCATTTTCTTCTAGAACATGTCTGTAAATTACATGAAGAAAAAGTTTCACAGTTTGTTTGACTCCTCTGCATGAGCGCACGCATGTAAAAACGTATACATAGGCAGATTCCTCTGTGCCACTCCATAATATAGACCATAAGAGAGGCAAGGTAGAGGTACGGGTACAGATGCCAAGGGCGTGTGAGAGGGGGACGTGGTCACGTCACAGAAAAGCAGCTGGGTTTCCCTTTGTAACAGGGCATAGAGGGGAAAGCTGGAACATCAATGTCCCTGATAAAAAGATGATTTTGACCAAAGCAAAACTGAAAAAAAAATGAGTTGTGTACATAGATGATCAATTCACGTTTCTGAGACAACCAATTTTTGTATAGTTAGACTTAACTAAGTCAAGACTGTTAAGAACAAAAATGCAACCCTATTTTTTTTCTTTTATCCCATTCCCATAGACCTTATCATCCATTATTTTCTGATCCAAATCTTATCTTTTCCTCGGGGCTAATCAGGTACATAGGGTCCCAAATGAACACTATGCCATCCCTTTTCTCTGTCATTGTCAGTTTGCAAGTTGTCCTTCTCTGTCCACTCCACTCCCACCATCATAGAAACCTGTCTCAGTGAACTTATGTAGGACCCGAGTGACAAATGACTCAAGGCAGGTTGACGCTCTCGTTCTGCTGTCTTAGTAGCTTGAAGGCTTTGTGTGACTTACGTCAACATACTATGCCCCAGTCCTCTTATAAAAATAGAATAATTGTGGGTCTTATTGTTTAAAATGAGGCTGAAATGGAGTACTTAGAATAGTCCTTGACACCTGGGAAGCACTCAGCATATGCTGTCCTTAGTGTTATTTTTCCTGCAAGAACAGATTCTTAATAAAGTAGTTCATAAGAAGGAAGCCCAACTTTGGCCCCAGAGAAATCTCAGAATATTTTAGTCAAAAGAAGAGCCTCAGCTTTCATTGTACAGATCAGGTGGGTGGCAAGTAAAAGTGCGTATATCAAGGCAGGCCAGACATCAGATCTGGTACCAATGTGCTAAGTGTTCGGGCCTCTCAGAAGCCTCCTTCTGTGAATACAGAATAGACCTCAGCAAAAGTGGTAGGTCCCATGATCTTCTTGGGAGTGTGGAGTCATTGGCCTGAGTGGCTTGTGGGATATTTTATCTTCCCAAGCCTTAATTTTATTGAAAACAAAGCCGAGTTAAAGGGAATGAGGTCTTTCCCAAAGACATGAGCCAGTAACATTGCTCCATCATTGCAGTTGGTTAAGATCAAAGTGAAGGCTACAGTTTGGTGACCCTATGGTCCCAAGGGGATCACTCGTGAACTTCTCCTTTGGGGAACCTGATTGTCTGTTATCATCCCCTTGAATGGAGAAATCCACAAGGAGAGACCATATGTTCACTTGTCTGAAGCAGACAGTTAATTTTTCTGAGGCATTTAGTTTGGATCTAAAAATGTTTCTTGCCATTGTGGTTGTTCCTCTAGCTTTTTTAAGAGTCTGAACCTCCTTCCAGCAGCCATGAAAGACAATTGCATATTCTTATCTAAAACACCTAATTTCAAAGACATTTAGCTCTCAGAAACCAATTCTGTCTTGTCTGTAAGAGGAAATTGTCCCCTTCATGCAGGCGTGGGTCTCCTTTTTTTATTCCACAAGCTATTTGCACAGAGTAGATCCTATTAATGCTGCTGACAGATGATAAAGGAGAAAATGACCCTAATGTGGTGTGAAGTGTGTTTACAATTCCTACTGGCCTTAGTTTTGCTGTCTGTAATATACCTTTAGAAATCAGTTCTACAAACTCATGGGAAGTGAATGCAACTTTGTCTTAAGTATGAGAGAAAAAAAATTCTTCTCATGAGGACTCTGGATAGTGATGACATTTGAGGCTCTAATATCTGCTTTTAAAAATAAAAGTTTCAGACCTTACTTGGCTCTTCCTGATGGTCTTGTTGATAAGCCTAACCTTGGTGAATAGAAGTTTAATGTAAAGCAAGATTCTAATTGTTTTTACAGTAATGTTCCTCTAGCCTGCTCCCATTACACACACACACACACACACACACACACACAGACATAGGGCCTTAGAAAGCAGCCCATTTTTTAATAGAGTAGGTTAACTATAACACATCATTCAATGTATTACAATTGAAAGCGCTGTCTTATTGTTTTAAGAACTTAATGTACAGGAACATATGTAACACTAGTATGCTTTACATCTTCTGTAAATGTTAGCTAGTTTTGTTGTTTTTGAGGTTATTGTTTATTTTCTTTTATATTGCCATTGTTATTCTAAGTACTTTATATAACTCTAACAGTATTATTAAAGTTTATTAGCCCATCACCATTCAATTCATTTTATATCTAAACAATCTTCTGGAGTTTCCTACAATCTAAGGAATGAGATGTTAGTATTTTTTTACCATTATTTCATTTTACAAATGAGGAAACTGAGGCTCAGAGATGCTGAGTGTTTTAACTGAAGATATCAGAGTCAGGAGATACTAACTATATTCCTCTGCACATGAGACAGGACCATTACTTAGGGGATACCTGGTCCAACACGGTGGTGGATCCATCTGAATGTAGTGTGTTATCCCTGAAGTTAGGACAGTTAACTTTTGCATGTGTCATGATGTCACTGTCATCAGTACAGAACAGCTAAGAATGGTGCAAAGGCAATGGTTTTCAAGACAGCACTATCTGCAGTCTTTGCTCCCATTCATGAGGGAATGAACTTCCTTGCATGCAGTGGGTGGAAGCTGTGACACCTGCCTGCTTCCGCCATCTTGCCTGCTTCATAGGATGAAGGGTCAGTTCCATTTTGCTTTCAATAACCGTTTAACATCATTCATTTATCTCTTCATGAAATACTTTTCTGCCTTGACTCCAAATTTCTGTGATGCCTTCATTTTTCCTTCCTACATCACTGGCCACTACTTCTCTTTTCATTTTTAAAGAGTCAATCCACATATAGATTGGATTCCTTGAACCTTTCATTATAAATTAAACATCATGGCTTTAATTCCAAGTAAGCCTTGATGGCTCTCACATTCACATCTTTACCTTCATCCCATCCTTGAATGTAAAAAATGTCTAAGTCATTAAGTGTCATCTCATCATGAGTGTCTAATAACTCTCTCAAACTTAATGTAGTCATAGAAGAGTTCATGAAATCTTTCCATGAGTAAGTTATCTATTGCTGCTTAACAAATTATCCCAGAATCTCATGGTTTAAAACAGTAAACACTTAACTATTGTGCACAAATTCTTGGGTCGGATATCTCATTGTATTGGTTATCAATTGCTCTGTAATAGACTATCTCTCAAAACAAAATATACCCTTGCTCAACACATTATCTCCTAGATCTAAAACACAAACATTTAATATTTCACCATTTCTGAATGCCAGTAATTTGGAGAGTTTAGGTGATCAGTTCTGTCCTGGCATCTCTTATTAGGTTGCAATCAAATAATCATGCGTGGCTACTGTCATCTGAGGAATGGACATGAGCTGGAGGAGGTACTTTATGAATAGCTCATGGGCTTCAGTCTCTAGTTCAGTCCTACCAGGAACCTTCTTTCTCCTCCTCCTCCTCCTCCTCCTCCTCCTCCTCCTTCTTCTTCTTCTTCTTCTTCTCCTTTTTCTCCTCCTCCTCCTTCTTCTCCTTCTTCTTCATCATAATCTTCTTCTTTCCTTTTATTAAAGTTGCTGTGTTGTTATTGAGTTCATAAAAAGACCATAAAAATCAGTTCAAACATGTTTGCAAACAGATTTTCCATGTTTGTGACAACTGTCTTCAGTTGCTAGGCCAAAGATAAGATGACAGATGTTTCTATTCCTATGGCTTTAGTGTTACCATTCATTCATGTATTCATTCTTCATCCAGCTAGATATCCCCTTCTGTAGGCCAAACATTGAGTCAGAAACAGTCCCCACCCTCACAACCTTAGTAGCGTGGTGACAGATAGCAACTCAGGAAAGCCTTACTTCTTGATTCATGGTCTTCTCTGCAGGATTCTTAAGTACTCACATGACAAAGCAGTTGAAGAAGGGTAGAGCAAGTGACTTCTGACAGGGAAATTGCACCAAAACCTGGGGGCATTAGAATGGACACAGCAATGATCCCTTTGCTGATTTCCTTGTTCTGTTTTCTCTCTCGTTACTCCACTACCACGTTCCTACAACCATACTCTTCAAAGTAAAAGTGGAATGGTCTTTCCTGGAATCTCATTGAAGGCTGGCCAAGGCCAAATACTCTTTTCTCATAAATTCCTGAATTTTTTCTTTACTCTCAACTATAGTTGAACTTACTTAGTGAAATGGTTACAGTTTTACTTTATACCCACATGGAAACAAAAGCTATTTAGTATCGGGAGCCATGTTTTGCCTTTTAGAGGTATAGGTCCTGTGTTGTGTGCATGAATGCCACATACCACCTTCAAGGAGATAAGTCTAGAAGTATGGGGAATGTCTCCTTCCTATCCTTGAACTTTCTCTCCAAATTCTGGCTGAGAACCAATGTCCTTCATCATGGGGTCTTTCCTTCATGCTTCAGGCATAAACAAAAAGGCTATCTTGGATAAAGAACATATGAATCAAATCAGCTCTTGTTTGGAGATAGGAGTATGGGGCATGGGTGTGGGAAGAGTCTTTCCTGGGGATAGCTGGCATTGGGGCTGTGCAGCCAGATCCTGTCAACACTGCCTCTTCTCATTCTTCTGCCAATCACAGGCTTCAGATTCAGATTCAGATCTGGTAAATGCTGGTCATCTCTGTCTTTCTTCTCAGGTGGATTATGATCGAGCACAGATGGTCTTCAGTCCTCCACTGTCAGGGTCCGACACCTATCCAAGAGGCCCCGCCAAACTACCTCAAAGTCAAAGTAAAGCAGGCTACTCTACAAGCAGCCACCAGTACCCTTCTGGGTACCACAAAGCCACCCTGTACCACCATCCTTCCCTGCAAACCAGTTCTCAGTACATCTCCACTGCTTCTTACTTGAGCTCTCTCAGCATCTCCTCCAGCACCTACCCTCCACCTAGCTGGGGCTCCTCTTCAGACCAGCAGCCCACTAGGGTATCCCATGAACAGTTCCGGGCTGCCCTGCAACTTGTGGTCAGTCCAGGAGACCCCAGGGAATATCTGGATAACTTTATCAAAATTGGAGAGGGATCGACAGGCATTGTGTGCATTGCAACTGAGAAGCACACAGGAAAGCAAGTGGCAGTGAAGAAAATGGACCTCCGAAAACAACAGAGACGGGAACTCCTTTTTAATGAGGTAAATGCTGTGTTTGAATTTCCTCTTTCACATGTTGCTGCAACATTTGCTTCCTATCTCAAAAGCACTGTAGGTAGGGGCTGGAAAGAAAATTCAGTCAGTAAGGTGCTTGAAAAGCAGGCATAAGGGCCTCAGTTCTATCCAAGAAACTCAAGGTAAGTAACAACAACAAAACAAACAAATGAAAAACCAACATGGTGATGTGTACACATAATCCCAGTACTGGGAGATCTCCAATTTTGTATTTGGTCCACTCTGGTGCTTTCTGGCCAGGCAGCCTACCCTATCAGTGAATGCCTGACTAATGAGAAAACCTGTCTCAAAAAAAAAATAAACACACATATACTGACACTCCTGAGCAAGGACACTCAAAGTTGTCCTTTATTCTCTACATACCTGCTCATAGCCATGAACACACCACTACACACACACACACACACTCACAGAGAGAGAGAGAGAGAGAGAGAGAGAGAGAGAGAGAGAGAGAGAGAGAGAGACTGAAAGTAGAAAGGCAATACCAGAATTCCCCTGTTATACTTCCTCCAGTCTCGTTCCGTGCATGCACGGCTGTTCCCTTTATAAAGTACTCCATTGTATCAGCCACCACACTAGGCACAAGC
>PVIU01004423.1:15110-102877 GCA_004026605.1 Ondatra zibethicus | reverse complement strand
ACACTCAACTCCATACCTACTCATGACCTTTGTATAAAGGATATATAGTGCTTACATTTAATTGATACATGGTCTCCTATGCATGATACATCATTTCCAGATTGCTTCTAATATCTAACAAAATGCAAATGTTATACAAATATTTGTTATATTATGTCATTTATAGAATCACAAGGAAAAAGTCTGTATTGTAGTACTCATTTTAAAAACTACCTTCCATACATGTTTATTGATTGAAGGGATATTTGACTCATGAATACACAAGGCCTCCAATCATATACATATATGTATAACCATAACTCCAAAACTAAGCAACGGTGGCCTACATTAATATTTTATTATTTTTCTTATATTTTCCTACTTACTTACATCATATATATAGCCAAATAGCTTCTTATTTTAACTTGTTTAATTTAGGATTTAATTTCATGTTAATAAAGTTTTAGAAAGTACATTGTTATATTTGAATATATCAACCATATCATTTTAATGGCCTCAAAATCTTCCATCATATATATAAATCATACTCATTAAACCAATCTACAGTTTATATTGTTTTCAGTGAGTGCTTTTTGGCTTCATTTTTTTAAAAAGATTTATTTATTTATTTTGTTTACAGTGTTCTGTCTGCATGTGTGCCTACAGGCCAGAAGAGGGCACCAGATCTCATTACAGATGGTTGTGGCCACCATGTGGTTGCTGGGAATTGAACTCAGAACCTCTGGAAGAACAATCAGTGCTCTTAACCTCTGAGCCATCTCTCCAGCCCCTGGCTTCATGTTTTGTAATCTTATTAGAGTCATAAAGTAGGACAAATATGCTAAATGACACTTAAATAAAAGCTTTTAAAGAATTAATATATAGTTTTTTAGAAAGTACCAATTTGGGCTGCTACCAATAATATTTCTCTGTCACACTTACTGGCATTATTAGATATTACATTACCTATTCTGATCTGATAGACATGGACAAACATTATTTTAATTTGAATTTTGTTGATAGTTGAGTAAGTTTATTTTTATATATTTACATGCCATTTAAACTCTTCTTTGAATCATATGTCCTTTGTTTGCTTTTCCATTAGTGTTATGGCATTTGCTTTATCGCTAAGAATAATTGAGACAACAATTCTATGTTGTATGTATACACATCAATTTTGTTATATTTGTCATATATATATATCAATTCGGAGCTTTAAAATAAGTGCCTGTAACAAAATAACAGTGTTTTGGAGTATTTTCCCTTTAATATCTTTATTAGCAATGGGGGAGAGATAATTTAATAGAGATGTCAGGCTCTGACAACGAATGTGCAGTCCACATCTCCAGAATAATCCATGGTTGCTTGAGGCTTGAGACCTTTGACCTTTTGGCAGTTTTCTCAATCCTCCTATACAGAACTGAAGTGACCCATGGACACTGTACCAATGCTCTCAGCTACATTAGAAACCTTATCAATGGAGGCCCCATGATGCCCAGTGACCTCCCATATCTCTGGTTCCCACAAGATATTCATTTCTTATGTATTCCTAGAAGCTGCACGGAGCTGTAGATAAGTTGGCTTGAACATCTCCCCTATATCCTGTTTCTGATTCTTGGAATTATTTTTTCTAAATCGCAATATTAGGACAGATTGGGTTGACTTACTCCTTAGCACAAACTGAAAATGAACCAGAAACAGCCACAAGGCAAAAATTCCCAGGTACTTTTCCAACAAGTAGGCTCAGTTTGGCCTTTAAACTTTTTAAAACATCTACAGCATATCTAACTTTGCCATCTAAATATGTTCTTTGTATTCACACCAGTTCTCCCTGAGATTCATCCTAAGTCAGGCTGGTATCTTATAGCCCCTCTATTTTCTCACTTCATGGACATCAGTTACTACCCACTTTTGTACTTACCACCCCACTTACTCAGCTCACAGTGCCTCCTTGGTGGCTTGGCCCACAGAAAAGTATAAATAGCGATCTACGCAAACCCCTTTGTCGCGACTGATTGCATCTCCCCAATGCCGCAGTAAACCTCCTTTTTGACAGATTTTGCTGTGTATCTTAAAGTTTTCCCTTCTTTCCCACTTCCACCTTTTCTCCCACACATCCCATTCTTATCTTGGCAATGTCTGTTTGGCCTGTTGTTCCTTCACAGTACACTCACTTGATTCTTTTTTTACTGCCACTGATAACTGCTGATGCCTCTTATCTAGAGTAGCTCCCTGAAGAAATTCCCCAGCACCAAATCCCTTTTACTCAAAATATCAATTGGGCCACAAGAAAAAACACAGCCAGACTTCAGTCCCAGAAGTAAATATGTATCTTTCTCATTCATCCAGGTTGTGATAATGCGTGATTACCACCACGACAATGTAGTTGACATGTATAACAGCTACCTTGTTGGAGACGAGCTCTGGGTGGTCATGGAGTTTCTAGAAGGTGGTGCCTTGACAGACATTGTCACTCATACCAGGTAAGACATATGATTCAAAGTACTACCTCAATAACTTCCTCTATAATTTCTTCATAAATTAATAACACTGTGCACTCGGGAAATACAAGGCCAGAGTGCTCATTATAAAATCATGCATACATAGGTCATTCATTAAATTGGCATGCCCTCCCAAACACACACACACTGGAGGTCACCAGTAGACAATGATTCAATCTCAGAAGCCTACCGAGAATTCCATTTTAGTAACAAACAACAGAACTTCTCAACACTAACATAGTCTAGTTTTATCCTCCTGAGTTACCATATCATATCTGTATGCTAGCTCTACCAGGCTAATCTGAGGACAGAAGGGACAAGCAGAGGAGAAAAATCTTATGTCACTGTAATGAACTTGTTAGGAAATAAAAATTGCTCAATTCTAGTTGAATACAACTTGATGAGAGGCCAAGTACATTAATTTGCACTAATTGCACAAAGGCTAACTAACAAGTGTTGTCACTTTCCTTTGACTTTTATTGGGCCCCTAAAATACTCAGTGCCAAGATTTATTCTGTAATCATCACATCCCAGAGACATCATTTCCTTTATTTGGAGTTTTCTAGACAAGGACTAGAGACATAAACTAATTCTCCGAAATCCAAGAAAGTGGCATTTCTTGAGCATTAGAAAGCTGTGCTGGAACCTGTTTTGATCCTTACACATTATTTCCTTTCTAGAATGAATGAAGAACAGATAGCTACTGTCTGCCTATCAGTCCTGAAAGCCCTCTCTTACCTTCATAACCAAGGAGTGATTCACAGGGACATAAAGAGTGACTCCATCCTCCTGACAAGTGATGGCCGGGTAAGGTTTTCCTGTTGGGTCCCCTCCCCGTTTAGTTTGTCAGATTGCCTGTCATGGGCATTAGTCTCTTAAGAACACTTTCTCACAGTTCTCATTTTTGTTAGTCACACATCGCCCACTCCACTTCTCAGAACTTGCAGAGAGGAAATTGCCTTTCCTCTGTGTCATCCTGTTACTCAGAACTACTAGTGACCTGAAATTGATGGAAAATTTGTATCCTCTACAGTGAGAATGGGCGGTAATGGAGACTATGGGAATTTCTTTTATCTTTCTACTGCATTCTTTTGTTGATAGATAAGAGAAGCTGACTTTTCTTTGCCTGTATCTACTCTCTTCCTTTTAATGTACCTACCTTCATGATCCCCAAGTCCCTGTGAGAAACAGATGACCAAGTTTTCTTAACTAGTTTGAGAAGACTTTATTGAAAAAATAATTTCCCAATGTTTGAGCAGATATAGAAAAATCTTAAGAAACAAGCCACAAAGATGAGTTAGTTTACTGAAACAGACCACCATTGTTATTGCCACATGGTCAAGAATTTGTTATGTTTGGGGCTGCTGAGAAGGAGCTCTGATTTTTTTTGTATAAATCAGAATATCATGAATTTGCAGGATGAAGCTTGAGAATAAATGCCCCCCTCCTTACTCTTTGCCTTGCTTTCAATCTCATGCAAGCATCCATGTAGTCACTGCATGCTAGATTCAGAAGGCTCAAAGAAATAAAGAAAAGGCATCTGTTTTAAAAGGGCAAATAGAAAATATATATCATACTATGTTCCCATGCCCATATTTCTGCATTTCTCATCAAAATAATCTAAACAATACTTTCTGTTGAAGTACAGAAGTCAATAGAATATAGGCTATGCAAAATCCAGAGATATAGCAAACCCACATTTGAAGGATGTTTTAGGGAGTCGAGTCTTCACACACAGATTGTCACTGTGTAGGCCCTTCTCATGCCTCCGACATTCTCACTGGAGAAAATGAGTTTGGGGTGAAAGTAACTGGCATCTCTTCAAGGTATCTGACTTTTATAATGCAACAACCTCAGAGAGATGAAAAATGTCTGGGTCACATCAGAATTTGCTGAAGAGCCATCAGAGATGAGCTGGGAGAAACGGCCCACTCACTTTGGCTTATGAAGTTCTATTTTCAAAATAAATCTAAGTTTTATTATAGATAAATTAGTAAATTTCATAAACTATATACAGAGAACATACAGAGGACAAAAAATCACTCATAATCCTATTACCTAGTTTCCATATTTCTATGTACATGTATATATGATGTGTGAGTTGAGGATTATGCATAAGCAGTTTTAATTACTGCTTTTGACACTACTCCAGTTAAAATGTTTTTAAAGGACCAGCTCAAGAACGTCTGTAAGTTATTGTTGTTCTGTAACACACCACTCAAGTCTAAGTGGCTTAAACCACTCATCATGTAGTTCTCCAAAAATGCATGGAACAATAGTGGGTTTCATCAGCTAGGACAATTGATCTCTGCATATGCCACCAATTTGCTTCCCACACATGTGACTGGCCTGCAATTGGTGGTCTCCAATACCTTCTTGTAGCTGCTGGTTTTCACCCAGGCTAGAGTGCAGTTTCTCCCAGATCAACTCTCAGATTCTTCAGCAAGCTTTGATGTGACATGAACATTTTCCATCTGGCTGATGTTATCTCTACCCCATGCTAAAGGCAACCAATAAGAAAGTGATGGAGACCACCGGCTGAAGGCCAATCACAAGCCAATGCTCTCCATCTTTTGTAGTTGGTTGACTTTCATCTGTGGTAGAGTGCTAATGGGGCCATGTGTTACCCATCTCCCAGTAGAGCAGCCCAAAATAATTCAGGTTTCTTGTGATAAAAATTCCAAAAAGTATCAAGAGGGGCAAACCCTCATACAGATGCAATGCAGGTACATCTGCATTACAACCCTCACCTTATATCTTCTTAGCTAAAGGAAACCACACATTCATCCAAGCTCAAATTTAAGGGACGGAGAAGAAACTGCCCTCCTTACTTTTTCTGAATGTGAGTGTACTGTGTCTGTGGGTGCTCCCATGTATGTGTGTGCTTGAGTGTGTGTGTGTGCTGCATGTGAATATGAGTATGCTTGCATGTGGCAGTCTAAGTTAGATGACTGGGAATCTTCCTTAACTGCTCTCCCTCTTTCACTGAGGCAAGGTCTTTCAATTGAACCCAGGGCTCAATTGCTGATATGACCAGTCTAGCTAACCAGTTTGCCCCAGGGGATTCCATGTCTCCACCTTTCAATGTTGGAATTACGGGAGGGCCATCAGTCTCACCTAGTATTTATATGGGTTCTGTGGACCTTAATTACAGCCCTTAAACTAGCAAAACAAGTGCTTCATTCTCTCAGTCCCCCAACCCAGTCTTCCACAGCACCTCTTGGTAGGATACAGTACAAAGTCTCATACTGCAAAGGGATGCAAGGAAGAATACATGTCTATACAGGAGGAGGTATAGGACAAGGGCAAGAATTCGCCCCATCTGACTCAGAAAGCACCTACATAAGACCCATGAACACAAATCACTGAGTCTGTGAATCACCTCTGGGAATGGTACTTGAAGAGGCAAAACAAGCCAAGCAGTTTTAGGCCAAACTCTTTCCCTATAACTGGAGATTGACAGCAGAACTTCTTACTGAAAACATCTGATTTGAAATCACGTAGGGAACTAAAATAACAAGACATTATAAAATTGACATAGTGAAAAAATTTTACCTCTGTTCAATATACAAGATTATTAAACTACTGAATTTTCTGCTTTTATGAAGGGCAGAACCTATGTCTCAAGCATCCCTGCACCTCTGTGTATCCACCAGAGCCTACAGGAACAGAGCATTGTGGATGCTACTAATCTTGTTCATACACTTATTTTCTGAATGCTTATTATGTGCTAGGATAATATAGACCCTAAGGATGAAAAAATAAAGCATTTATTTCATTAAGCAACATCATTTGGGATATAGAAATGTAATAATAAACATGTAAATAAAGTAATAAATAAAATGACTATTGTATTGCCTTGCTGAGGAAGGTAACTCAGTGAGTCAAATGTTTCCTGCAAAAATATGAAGCTGTGAATTCAGATCCCTAGAAACCACATAGAAAGCCAGGCATAGAGATGCATCTTTATAAACCCAGAACTAGGAGATGAAGACAGAAGGATCCAAGGGCTTGCTGGCCAGCCAGGCTAGCTAAGTGGTGAGCCCCAGGTTCACTGGAAGATCCAGTTTTACAAAATGGCGTGGAGACCAACAAAGTAAGACACCTGCAATGCACCTCCAGCTCCCTCACTTGCACTCACAGGTGTATACAACCCCTGTCACTTTTCAGAGTAACTGAAGGACTTGTTCTGTGCAGACTCTCAGACATCCTCCACCGGGCAAGTCTTAGTTAAACACAGTGATATCTTGCTTGGTTGCTAATTCCTAATCAGCTGTTTTCCCTTATTTGTTATACTTACCAATCCCACTGACAAGGTTTCTTACATCTCCCAAATAAGTATTCTGCCTGAATTCTTGCCTTGGGATGGGCTTCTGGAGGGAAACACCAACTAATAGAGTATTTATAGATAATGTAATGCATTTAAGCTCATCACCCACATAACTTGGAGGAATAAAGTATAAATGGCAACAGACCATCAACCAGTGTCTTCTGACCATTCCATCTCCTCACTAATATGTTACCAATGCTCAGCAGTAATTCATTGTCTCCCTACCAGGAATGTGCCCCTGGTATCTGGTATTTCCAACTGCTCTTTGGATGGATTGGTAATATTATTCATGTTCTCTTTGTCATTTTTTTTATCTCTGTAAAAGTAGCTTTTTTACAATTAAAAGATGCCTTAAAGATAGTAATGCAGAAGCAATTTTTAAATAAGGAGATATTTGTGCATATGAAATAATGTGCTCTTTCTGAAACTTGTCCTGATCTCCATCTATGTCCCCTTCCTGCTAGTCCTCAGAAGGAGCGTGTCCCAGTGTAGGATGTTATCACAGGAAGGCTTAGGATCAGTTTTCAGATCTCTTTTAACAATGCCATAAAGCTTTGGAAAAATAACATCCAGTTCTCTGTGCTCTGCCCAATGGTAGAAATTGTAAGACCCTGCCACTCTGAGCGAATGTCTATGATCCCCTCCCTCTCCTCTTGGGGTTGGTGTTTAATGAAGCGGACCTTAAGCAGCATTGCTTTTGCCATCGTCAAGCTGGCTCTTTGGTTTTTTTTTTAACTTTATTTTATTTTTAATTTTAATTGTATTTTTTAAGAAAAGAAAAAACTATCTTTTTTCATTTTACATACCAATCTCAATTTCCACTCCCTCTCCTCCTCCCATATCCTCCACCTACCCCCTCACCTCCCCATCCACTCCTCAGAGAGGGTAAGGCACATTACTTTGAGGAAGTTCCAAGGCCCTCCCTAATATATCAAGGCTGAGCAAGGTATCCATCCAAAGAGAATGGGTTCCAAAAGGCTGTACAAGCAGCAGAGATAAATCCTGATGCCACTGCCAGTGGCCCTGCAGTCTTCCCCAGCCATACAACTGTCACCCACTTTCAGATGGACTAGTTTGGTCCTATGCTGGTTCCTTCACTGTCCAGCCAGAGTTGGTGAGCTCCCATTAGCTCAGATAAGCTGTTTCAGTGAGTGTCCCCATCATGGTCTTGACCTCTTTCCTTATATTCTCACTCCTCCCACTCTTCAATTGGACTTTGGGAGCACAGCCCAGTGCTCCAATGTGGGTTGCTGAAGCTGTCGCTTTCTATTCCTTATCTCAGTTTTGTTGTCCCTTGCTGTTGCTCTCTTTAAGGCAGAAGTTCACAGACTTTATTGAGCTTTAGAAAACAGTAGAGAACATAAAAATAAAACCACTTTCCTAGGTCCTGACTCTCAGGATGGTAATTTAGCCAGGCTAAGTGGTACCCAGGAACTTTTGTACTAACAAGCTGCCAAAGATGCTGAAGTTATATGTGTTCAGTGCTATGGCCTTGTAGGAAACAATGCAAGAAGTATCCACAAAAGCAGTCCCTTCAAGCATACAGGATAGACAGAGTTCCCTAAATACCCAATCATAGAGCAAGAGTTTTTATAATTCATCTTTACATCTACAACTGTCCTGGGATGGACTTTCTTTTGCATGTACCTCTACCCTGTATCCTTTTGTGGAGCCTATTTCTTAGATAGGACATGTTGGAGATGGCAGGGATAGCAGCGAGGCAGTACCTCTATCTGAATGCGAAACTCTGAGATCTTTAGTATGTTCTCTGTGACAAGCCACATCTCCTCTGGGTGGGGCAGTGCGCTTCCTCCTCTTCTCTTTGCATAAATGCATCAAGGAGACGGGATGGTGTACTAAGCGCCCACACGATACAATTCCACCTAAAACAAGGCTCAGCTTAGAGCCATGTGATTTGCTTCTAAGTGCTTTATTACACTTATTATTTGAGTTCTCATTATCTACTTGAAGATTTATTTGGACAAGTGTTACATGCAATTACACTTTTTTAGAAAGCTGTCTCTTTTATGTACTTGGATGATTCAAAAAAAATATCATACAAAAGCATTTATACTTCTGAACAAGGAGAGTAGGCCTAGATGCCAAGCATCTAGTTTCAATTCCTTAATTTACACATTTTGGCAGGGAAATAATTATTAGGATCCCAGATTTTGGAGGTTAAGAGTTTTTTTTATGTCAACAGAGAGAAACCCATAGTAAGATACTGAGATTAAAAATCACCAATGCCCTAAATTCTCTATTTTAGCAACTGTCCTTGCAGTATGATTGAGCATCTTTTGCATATATGTCTAAGAGTGGTATCCCTGGGTCTTGAGGTAGATTGAGTACCAATTTTCTGAGAAAATGCCATACTGATTTCCAAAGTAGCTGTATAAATTTGCACTGCACCAGCAATGGAGGAGTGTTCTCCTTACTCTGCATCCTCTTCAGCATAAGCTATCATGGGTGTTTTTGATCTTAGACATTCTGACAGGTATAAGATAGTATGTCAGAGTCATTTTGTTTGTATGTCCCTGATGACTAAGGATGTTGAGCAATTCTTTAAATCTCTTTCAAACATTTGGAATTCTTCTGTTGAGAATTCTCTGTTTAGATCTGTACCCCATTTTTTAATTGGATTATTTAATATTTTGATGCCTAGTTTCTTGATTTCTTTGAATATTTTGGATATCAGCCCTTTGCCAGATGTGGGGTTGGTGAATATCTTTTCCCATTCTGTAGGCTGTCATTTTGTTTTATTTACCTTATCCTTTGCCTTACAGAAACTTTTCAGCTTCAGGAGGTCCCATTTATTTGTTGTTGCTCTCAGTGTCTGTGCTGCTGGGGTTATATTTAGGAAATGGGCTCCTGTGCCAGTGTTTCAAGACTACCTATCACTGTTCATAGCAGCATTGTTCATAATAGTCAGAACCTGGAAACAACCTAGATACTCTTCAACCAAAGAATGGATAAAGAAAATGTTGTATTTACACAATGGAGTATTACTCAGCTGTAAAAAATAATAGTGTCATGAAGTTTGCAGACAAATGGATGGAACTAGAAAAAAATCATTCTGAGTGAGGTAACCCAGACCCAGAAAGACAAACACGGTATGGACTCACTCATAAGTGGATACTAGATGTAAAGCAAAGGAAAAGCAGACCACAATCCACAGCTCCAGAGAAGCTGGAATCTTCATCCAGATAAATGATAGAAACAGATACCGAGATCTGCATCCAAGCACTAGGCTGAGCTACAGAGTTCAATCAAGGAGAGGGGGGAGTGATTATATGAGCAAGAGGGATCAAGATCATGAGAGGGAAACCCACAGAGATAGTTGACCCAAGAGAAACCCACAGAGACAGGTGACCCGAACTTACCGTAGCTCAAGGACCTAGACCAACAGCTGGGGATCCTGCATAGGACCAAAACAGGCCTTCTGCATGTGGGCAACAGTTTTGTAGCCTAGTCTGCTTGTGGGCCCCCTGGCAGTGGTACCAGAATCTACCCCTAGAGATGAGCTGGCTTTTTGAAACTCGTTCCATATGGTGGGATGCCTTGCTCAGGGGTGGGGGAGGCTTGGTCCTGCCTCAACTGAATGTGCCAGGATTTGGTGATTCCCCATGGGAGGCCTCACCCTTTCTGAAGATTGGTTGGGGATGGTGGAGGGGGAACTATGGTTGGTATATAAAATGAATAAAATATTAAATTAAAAAGAAACTTTCATTAAAAAAATAAATTCTCTATTTCAATTTAATCTGTTAAATTTAATGTCTGAATAATTTAAACATTGCCAGTCAAAATTGAACTACATTATTGCAAAGTGTAACTGATATCTTTAAAATTCAGCCTTTCCGATTTAAACACTAGCTCCATCCTCTTGCCTCCTACCTCCCCTCTTTCTTGTGGTGGCCTGTGGGAACAAGAAGAATATGGTTTCCTCTGGTGATTAACTAGGCTGTTCAGGACGGTACATCTGCGGATATCAAGGCTTTAGCCTCTTGTCCCCAAGTATTTAAATCTCTTCTTTCGGAAGAGAGCTATATTCTTGGGCAAGCCATGTTCCTATTCTCACACCAAGATTAGAAGAAACTTCTGGAAGCCTGAATATAACATAAACTGTAGAAGACAGCACTCAACAGATCTTCAAGTGTCTAGCTACACTAATTGTTAAAATATTATAATAATTCCGTGCTAGTTGACTACAGCTAGCTGACTACCTTAGACCATCCTTGACAGCCCCAACCACTTCTAAGGACTTGCCTAATCTCATGAAAATTGGTAGTTACACAGGTTGACTCTAGATCTTATATATATTATTTCAAAACAAAGATATGAAGAGACCTTCTGCCCAGAGTTTGTGTAGACACATATGCTACAGACAGTACTGAAGCCTACTGTCATTTACAAGGGCGTTTGGAAATGTCTTCATAGAAAGGAGAATGAGGCACAGCACAGTATCACTGTTTTCTCTCACCTTCTACAAATAGCCCCAAATTAAAAGTGGTAGACTGTGACCTTTTCATTCCTCTCTATCACAGTCCTTTAAGAGAATGGCAGTAATGATTGTGGACCAGCCATCATTGCTACAGCATCCTCTTCTTACACCATGAGATATTCTATGGTAGGAGTCTTGAGGTCATTCTTTTTAAAAATTAAATTATACTCATTTATTTGGAAGGAGGGTAGGCACAGCATGTCACAACATAGTGTAGGAGTCAGAAGATAGCTTCTGGCGTCAGTTCTCTCCTTCCATCATGTGGGTTCTGGGGAGCAAACTCAGATTGTCAGGATTGATGGCAAGTGTGTTTACCCACTGAGCCATTTTCCCAGCCCTTGAGTTCATTTTTGACATGACCATAACCATGTCTTTTTTGTATCTGTCCACTAAACCATTTTTTGTTAATCTTGTTTATTCTTTAGCTTACATTCACTATACAAGATAATGGGTCTCCAAATCACCTTTCTTTAGTATTTCAGCAGGAAGAGTCCAGTTGCCTTCCACTTCCAACCACACTATTATAACCATAGGTTATGTGTAGTAAAAATTGTGACTGAGGAAATGAAAAAAATGATATTAATTTCAAAAATCCTTGCTCCCATTTCATCCTTGCCCCAACTTTTATTTAGAAACAACTGTCTTAAATATATCAGTAGAGGTTCCCCCCAAAAGTCTTCTACCATGTGATCTGCTACCATCCATGTGTGACCAATATAAGATACATTTACAAACAGATAATGGTGTGGACAAATGTCTACATTCTGTCAGTTATATTTCAAATAAATGCTGATTGGCCAGTATCCAGGCAGGAAGTATAGGCAGGACAACCAGACAGGAAGTAGAGGTTGGTCAATGAGAACAGAATTCTGGGAAGAGAAAACCCCATTCCTCTGCAGTTGTGAGCCCGCCACAGAAGAAGCAAGATGTGACTGCCAGGCTGAAAAAGGTACCAAGCCATGTGACTAGCATAGACAAAAATAATGGGCTAATATAAGTTATAAGAGTTAATGAGAAGCCTGAGCTTCTTTGGGACTTAACGACTACAGGAACTGGGCAAGGCAGAAAACCTCAGACAACAAATGCTGCCCAACATGTGGGCAACTGCATCCACATAAAGACTGATGGAGCTTGGGAAGTAATTCTAGATAGAAAAGAATAGAGTTAAGCATGGCTTATTGATAGCAGCATTTTCTCAGGTGGGCTCTGCTTGCTAGAGGCAAGCCCTCTCACTTAAGAGAGGATTCCTGACTCAGCTTTAGCTGCAAAACCATGCAGGTCTTTTAAGAGGTCCTGCCACAAAACACTTAAACGGTGCTGATGAAAAGCTGACCGCATGCTTTTTGGTTTTCAGCCATAGCAGGAAAAAGCCACACTGTTTTAAAATGCCGGCTTTCTGTGCCATCCTGCAAGCACAAACTCTGACTCTTTCAGGCAGGAGGTCCAGCTACAGAGCATTTGAGTGTGGTTTGTGAGTAGAGTGCTGCATCTTGCTTGCTGGCAGGGACCTTGAAATTCCATAGAGTTGTGGCAATAAGCATGGCTACAGCCAGTACCTCTGCCATGATGCTATAATCTCAGAAAGCTAAGGAATGGGCTGGATCCAGCTGTCAAAGCCACGGCTTTAATACTACCCATATTGCTTAGCAAATTAAAGACTCATGTGGTCAGAAAAATTGAGAGATATACAGTAAAGATAGATTCAAAGATTAAAAAAACTCTAAATAGTTTACAGTATGTTAAAAATATATGCAGTCTTGGGAAAGAAAAGAAAAAGATTAAAGTCTTAAAATAAAAAAAAGAAAGAAGGAGAGTAGTTGGGTGTGGTGGTACACACCTTTAATCCCAACACTTGGGAGAAAGAAGCAGGCAGACCTTTGCGAATTAAAGGTATGGTGGCACACGCCTTTAATTCCAACACTTGGGAGACAGAGGCATGCAGACCTCTGGGAATTCAAGGTGTGGTGGCATACACCTTGAGTCCAAGCACTTGGGAGGCAGAGGTAGGTGGACCTCCATGAGTTCAAGGATAGCCTGGTCTACAGAGGGAGTTCCAGGACAGCCAAAGATACACAGAGAATCTGTCTCAAAAAGCCAAAAAGTAAAGTAAAAATAAAAGAAATAGAGTTTAAAATAAAGCCACATAAAGATGAAAAATACACAGAGTGTCTGGATACTGTATGTTATTATGCTCTCTTTGAATTGTTTGAATGCTGAGGAAGGAGCAACAGCTGCTAAAAGATATTTATTTATAAATGCTGCTGAATTAATCCAAGATAGCAATTTTGAAAATACCTTGACTTCAAAGTTGAAGTCAAAAGATATGTTACTTTGGAGAAGAGGTTTTGCTTTTGTTTCCACAGGAAATGAGAGGCTGTGGACTCTGAGTTAAGAAAAATCATGTTTGATCAAGGAAGACCATCTGAGATATCTCTGATAGGAACAGATGACCCAGATGTCAGAGTTCTACATCCAGAACAGATTCAAGAGTACTGCCTGAAATGATCAAGCCTCACAGGATACTCCAGTCAGGACTGATCATAACTCAAAATTTTCTTTAGGTCCCCATAAGATTATCAGCTCCCCCAACCAGCAGAAAGTAGCCTGAAAACTACGCCCACATTCCCCCAAAATGGACTATGGATATTTTCCTTTGTTTAGAATGTTGGATGCAAATTGTTATGGCTAATGGTCAGGAGAAAAGCTAAACAAAGGATATTAGATTCAGAGTTCTTGTTCTTTTTTTTTAAAAAAAGAGGGGGGGAAGTGGTGTGGAACAAATGTCTACAGTCTCTCAATTATATTTTAAATAAATGCTGATTTGCCAGAAGCCAGTCAAGAAGTATAGGTGGGACAACCAGACAGAAAGTAGAGGTGGGTCAATGGGAACAGGAAAATTCTGGGAAGAGAAAACCCCATTCATCTGCAGTTGTGAGCCCACCACAGAAGAAGCAAGGTGTGACTGTCAGGCTGAAAAAGGTACCGAGCCATGTGACTAGCATAGACAAAAATAATGGGCTAATATAAGTTATAAGAGTTAATAAGAAGCCTGAGCTAATAGGCCAATCAGTTTATAGTTAATATAGACCACTGTGTGATTTCTTTGGAACTTAAAGAGTGTAGGAACTGGGCAGGACAGAAAATCTCAGACAAGATAATTCTGCAGCTGCAATGATTATGTAAATTGTTTCAATATAATAAAATGTTGTGAATTCCAGGAATCCACAAGGATAAACCCAACTAAGATTGTAAGCAGCAATGGAGAGGGTGCCTAAACTGGCCTTCTTCTGTAATTAGATTGATGACTCTCTTAATCATAGAACCTTCTCCAGCAACTGATGAAAGCAGATACAGAGATCTACAGTAAAGCACTGGGCCAAGCTACTGGAGACTAGTCCAAGAGAGGGAGGAGTGATAATATGAGCAAAGGGGTCAAGACCATGATGGTGATACTCACAGAAACAATTGATCTGAGCTAGTGGGAGCTCACTGACTCTGGACTGATAGTGGTGGAACCTGCATAGGACCAAATTAGGCCCACTGAATGTTAGTTACAGTTGTGAGGCTTGGACAGTCTGTGGGGCCATTAGCAGTGGGACCAGGATTTATCCCTAGTGCTCAAACTGGCATTTTGGAGCACAATCTCTTTGGAGGGATACCTTGATCTGCCTAGATATAGTGGGGAGGGCCTTGGTCCTGCCTCAAAGTGAAGTTTCAGACTTCATTGACTCCCCCATGGGAAGCCTTACCCTTTCTTAGGAGTGGATGGGGCTGGGAGAAGGATGGGGTGGGGAAAGGGAAGGAAGTGGAAACAGGAATAGCTATGTAACATGAGAAAAGATTGTATTTAAATAGTTCTTGATTTTTAAAAAAAACTGAAAAAAAAAAGAAATTGAGATAAAGACCTAATAAGTTCAAGGAATGGAGGAGAGTTGATTGAATGACCCTCCCTCCACATTCTTCCTGATCGACGAGCCCAGAAACCCCTCTTCTTTCTTTCTGTTCCTCTCTAGCAGACCTCCTCAGTCCTCCAACAACTCTGTAGCTAATTTCAGTTAGCCAATTTGCTGACTCCATCCTTTGATTTGAGGTAGCTTTATTGGCAATATGGAATGGTTGTACAAACAATTCTCCTGCAACTTTCAGCATTTGTTTTCCCACTCCAAAGCAGAACAATTGCCTTGACAAACATCATCTCCAGATGAGAGGACATAATTAGCACCAGGATATGGCTCAAGATTTAGAGTGAGCTAAATTATTTTGACTATTTGGAAGGAAAAGTCAACACGGACATTAGAAAAAAAATTCAAGGACAAGAGATGTGGCAAAGGTTCTACAGTTGAAAACCCAAGAAGAGGGCTGGAGAGATGGCTCAGTGGTTAAGAGCATTGCCTGATCTTCCAATGGTCCTGAGTTCAATTCCCAGCAACCACATGGTGGCTCACAACCATCTGTAATGAGATCTGGTGCCCTCTTCTGGCCTGCAGATATACACACAGACAGACTATTGTATACATAATAAATAAATAAATATTAAAAACAAAACAAAACAAAAAAAGAAAACCCAAGAAGAAATAGGAACAAAAGCCAGCTCTTTCTGTTTTGCATGGAACTTCCCAGGCAATAGCATTGAAAAATCTGCATGGAGGAATGAGGTTGGGACTGCAGAAGGCACAAGAACAAGGACTGGAAGGATGGAGTCTTGAAAAACCATTCAGGTGGATTCTCAATTTGCTCAAGTCAGCACAGGAAGATGAGACTTGTCAAACTAATAAAATAGATTTTGTCATGATTCCAAAGTAAAAAGATGAATCATATTTCAAAGGAACAAACCCCTTACTCTTCAGCCTTTCACAAGATTCTTTCTTTCTTATATGGGCTGTGGTCTAAGCATTGAATGAAGTGCACACCAATTGGCTAAGGGTCTTGTTGAACTAGACACTCTGCTTACGTGGATCTGGGGAAAGTGATACTGAAAGTCTGTTGAACTAGCAAGAATATGTGTGCTGCTACTTTAACTAGCAAGACCCAAGATCCCATCCCTCCATCTCTTCAGAGGCCCTGTCATCAACTGCCCTCTCTTACTTTTTCATCTTCAATACCTGTCTCTCCAGTAATGGCCTCTTCCACTCTACAAACTTTGTTCTTCAGTACAAGATGCTGGTTAAAAGCCAGAAGGCTGGTTCTCTCATCTACTACCACCGTACTCTTCTCATTTAGACTGTTTTAGGCTTTGCTTACTTCTCTGTACAATGGAGATAATAATATTTTCTATCTTCCTAGAGCAGGGGTTATCAACCCTGGGGTGTAGTGTTGAATGATCTTTTCTCATGGGTTGCCTAAGACCATTGGAAACACAGTTATTTACATTAACAATTAATAACAGTAGTAAAATCAGTTATGAAGTAGCAATGAAAATAACTTTATAGTTGGGGGTCACCACAACATGAGGAACTGTATTAAAGGGTTACAGTATTAGGAAGGTCAAGAACCAAAGTTCTGGGGTGTTTTGTGAAGAGTTGAATGAGATATATATGTGAAGTGTTTCCTGGCATGTATAAACATACAGGAAGACTGAGCTAGAATGTACTAATTTCCTAGAACAACAGTAACAAATGACCACCAAGCAAGTCAACTGGATTCTTATTCTATCTGATATGAATGTCTTCTTTCCCAGTTTAGGAGGCCAGAAGTCCAAAACCAAAGTATTAGAAGGCTGATTCCTTTTAGAATTAAAAAAATATATACTACAATCCCCTCACCTATCTTTTGCTTGTAGTCCTCGATGTGCCATGCTTTACAGGTCAAATGGTCTTATAGCAGCCTGGTTTTCCATCTTCTTTCCACATCTGTAGGTCTTATACTGTATGAGTGTCTAAGTCAGTGGCTCTCTGGCTTTCCCTAATATGGTATGACCTCAGTTTTGCTAATTTCAGTTATGAATCACATAATTAGCGACACTTTCAAGAAACACATCTGTTTTAGGTTATATATATATATATATATATTGTACAAGGGAACTTGTCATTGGCCTGTGTTGGGGGTAGGGTCACTCAACAATGGCTTTCTACATTCATGAAAATCAGGAAGCTTGGCAGTACTTGCCTGGCGCCGAAGGCTAGAAAGTTCCCACAGAATCAAGGTATTAAGTCTGTACTGAATGACTGGTATCAGTTTCTGTGCCAGATATTCTGTTGCTGTGATAAATACCATAACAGAAAGCAACTTAGAGGAAGAAAGGATTCATTTGGCTTATAGTTACAGTTCAGGGCTAATCATTGGGGAAAGCCAGGGCAAAAACTCAAGGCAAGTATGTGGGGTTACTAATTGTGGGGGAATACTGCTTGCTGTTCACTATCTAGTTTGCTCTCTCATACAGGCTCATGTTTAGCTAGCTTTCTTCTGTAGCCCAGGACCACCTGCTTAGGAATGATGCCACCACAGTGGGCTGGGCCTTCCGGCATCAATTAATAGTCAAGACAGTACCCCACAGATGTGCCCACAGATCAGTCTGATCTAGCCAACTCTCTGGAGGCCAGCCACCCTCTCCTGTGATTGTAGGCTGTGTCAATTTGACAATTGAAGATAACTACAGTGTAAAACATATGACTGTGTACCCATATTTACAAATAAGATTGCATTCTGAGGTCTTACACACACACACACACACACACACACACACACACATTAATGAATGAGTTAAATTTTTAAATAGATTTTAAAAGCATTACAGGATGAGGAGATTACGTAATAGGTAACATGCCCTTTAAAGCATGAGGTCCTGAGTTCAGATCCCCAGCCCCCAAGGGAAAAAAAGAGACATTGCTGTACATCCTAGCCCTGGGTGACAGGAACAAGAGGATCCTGGAGTTCCTTAATCTAATTAGGAAGCTCCAAATTCAGTGATAGCCCCTGTCTCAAAAGAAGGTAGAACGTGATAGAAAAGATACCATCCATTGACCTCTGGTCTCCATGAGTGTGCACACAAAGATGTGCACACACACACATACACACAGACACACCACATTTTTTAATTATAAAACTTCCTATAGAGTTATGTCATCATAGCTGAAAATGCAGGGGTGTTCCTATTGTCCTAAATAAGTACTGTACTATTGGCTAAGCTCCTAGTCAAAAGTACAAGTTTGGATAGAGAAGGAGGAAAAAATATCTAGCAAGAGTAGATAGAAAGAAGTGATACCTGGAACTGGGAATCTGAGGATACCAAATACTTAAGACTAGTGCAGTAGCAGCAGCAGGAGGAGATCCTGAATAAGGGTGAAGAGAAACTCAGAAGAATATATGAAGAACAGCAAGAGATAATTTATACCTAAAAGACAGAGTATACTTTATAATAATTTTAATGTCTGATAGTCATTCTCAACCATCTCTAAGCAGTTCTGAAACTTCCCACTTACTTGGATTCTATTGTCACTAACTGGGATAAGTGCCCATTGATGTTCTATCTATAAGATCATCTGTAACTAGAATTAGGTCACCATGACTAGGAACTGTGCCTTCCAGTAATAAAAAGTCCTGGGCATTTAGAGTCCCTATACTAGTAGGTGCCTCACAGTGCAGTTTGTTCTGAAGTATGTTCTCAAGAGCACCAGAGTTCTTTGTAAGGATTTTCAGAGCCCTTCATGATGTCAAAAACAAGATAAAGCACACACTGACTCCTTAGGCTAATTACTTTAAATGCCTGGCAGCCAAGTGCTGATTCCCAGTTTATATGCCTAAACTTACACCTGCATAGACATTCATGTTGGCAGCTTTGATCACCATGGGCAAAGGAGCAAAGAGCAAAGAAAATGGAAGCTGGCACTGCAGTGGTATCTTGGCAACCTAGATAATTGGATACCTTGCCCTATCGAAAATATAGCAAAGATGATGAATGTTTGAGTCATCTCATGGTGCATAAGAATTTAAATGTACTCAACCCCAAGAATCTGAGCTGTAGTAATACGAATCACATTTCTACATAGAACATCAACTCAGTTACATGAAAGCATCATCTATGGTGTCATTGTAAATTTGAGGAATATATTGTTTTTGCCCTATTTTACATTCCAATGACAGTTCTCTCCCCTCCACCCCTCTTCCTGCACACCTTGTCATTCCCCCAGACCATCTTCATCCACTTTTCCCAAAGGGTAAGAACTCCCACGGGGAGTCAACAATGCCTGGGACATTAAGTTGAGGTAGGAAAAAGACCCTCCCACCTGCATTAAGGCTGATCATGGCATCCCACCATAGGGAATGGACTCCAACCAGCTAGCTCATGCACCAGGGATAGGTCCTGGCCCTACTGCCAGGAGCCCCTTAGATAGACCAAGCAACACAATTGTCCCCTACATGCAGAGGGCCTAGTTCAGTCCCTTGTAGACTCCATACAGAGACAGCTGAAGCAAGCTCATGGGAACTCAGGAACCCTAGAGAAATATATTTGGGGGGGATATATTTAACTTGTAGTGGTTACCTATGCTTATCCTATAATTTCATGAGAGATAAAAAAAATCTGTAGGAGTTCATATATTTGCAAGTCAAGACTGATGAGAAAGTTTCTGGCAACTTCTTTGCTAGCTCTGAGTCCCAGTGACGAATTTCAATGAATTTCTTTGTCCCTATTTTCAGCTCTGTGCATGTATGTCTATTTCTCATGGGCAGTGTTTGCTAAGTATTCCTTTACTGCTTTCCTTCCCCTGTTAGATAAAGTTATCTGACTTTGGATTCTGCGCTCAAGTTTCCAAAGAGGTGCCAAAGAGGAAATCACTGGTGGGTACCCCATACTGGATGGCACCTGAGGTGATTTCCAGGCTACCTTATGGGACAGAGGTAAGCAGGTGACAAACATTGTTTGGGGGCAGTGGGCCCTGGGATCTTCTCAGGGGCACAGTGGTCCTGATTGGTGGGTACAGGAGGTAAGGGTCTTCTGACTCCAAAGTTGATCCCCAACACTAGGAATCTATTGCCTCGGAGTTGGCTATGACAGAGGGAACACTGTTTCCATTGGGGACATCATCACAGTATTTACAGTGGCTTTTCCTGGAGTCCTATAGGAAAGTGGAAAGGGATTCGTAGTGTCCCTAAATACTGGTCCCACCCCCAGTGGCAAGCTGTAAAGCAAAATAACTGGAACGGTGAGTGCAGTTATGCAGAAATGCTTCATAAAAGGGAAAAAAGTATAGAAAGTATGATAAGGAAGTGATCTTTTCATATAGTAGAAATATAATAGAAAATCAGGCATGTATATTGTAACATTCACAATACAGCATAATTTAAATGAGAGAGGGTGAGGCAGAGGTTTCTAGGCAGGGAAGAGTGTGAGCAGAAGCTCGGAGGCTCTCAGAGGCTGAGTACAGTGCTCCCATGCACTGTGGTGTAGGTGGCAATGGCAAGTGGTTTGTACTGACAAGCGAAAAGCAGCTCATTAATGAAAGCCAGCTTGGCTCTCCTCTTTTTTTCTGTGGCCTTGGACGAGGACCCGACTTGTTTTTCTCACTGTGGACCCCAGAGATAAATCCTAAGTGACAGTAGCAAAAGATAGAAGAAGGATTCAGAGAGCAGATGAAAGCGCAGTGAGGCCATAGGAGGAGCTGGACAGAAGGGGTTTACAGAGCCACTATCCTGCCTCCCTTCTCCAACCTTCCCATTCCTTACTCAGAACTGCTAGCCACTTCTTCCTTTTCTTCACTCCCTGAAAATAGTTTATAAAGCAGGATTGCCTGAGGGTTGATTTAAAATAATAAAAATTGAAGTAGAAACCCCCAAATTGGTGAGGAAAACTGTCTGAGTAAAACTCAGATTTATAGAAGTATGAAGAGTACACTATTGTGATACAAAGTAGGTCCTTGAAATTTGTTCTAAACATACCAAAGCATTGTCTCAATTTCTTATAGTTTAAATATAACTTTCTTCTCTAACTGTAACAGCTTTCACCCTGCTGGTCGCCAGGGTTGATTCAGTTGATCTGGCTGGCTAGGCAGGTGTCCCTTCCCTCCCTCACCATTCCATGTGGTCCCTCCCAAAGCTTAGTCGAGGGGCAACCTTCCCAGAATAGTGGAGGACCGGTCTTTGGTCAAGGGTAGAAGAGTAGCTACAGTCCCTTAATAGAACCTCAAAACAAGCTCTTTTTTCATAATGTAAAAATTGCGGTTTGTTTTCTTTTTCTTTCTTTCTTTCTCTCTTTCTTTCAGTATAAAAATTAAAGCTCTAGACTAGAGAAAGGTAAATTTTCATTTCTAATGAACTGGTAGAAACTTCACTAGAGTCATCTTTGAAAAGCACAGAGAGCCTAGGAGGCTGGCTTGCCCAATGGTTAAGAGAGCATACTGCTTTTGAAGGAGACCTGGCTTCAGCTTGCAACACCCACATCAGGCTGTTAACAACTGCCTGTAGCTCCAGTTCCAGAGGCTCTGACATCCTCTCTGGCCTCTGAGAATACCCACCCCTACACACACACACACACACACACACACACACACACACACACACACACACCCTAAATCTCCTTTTAAAAAGAAAGATGACATTAGCAAAAATGGTGATAAAACAACAATGCAGCATGTAAATTTGTATCATAAGGTGTGAAATTAATTAATTTGTGAATGAGCATGGATCTGCTGGGCTTCACAACACAACCAGAACTCCAGAATGTTCTCCATTCCTGACATAACTAGTAGATTGTGCTTAACAGGTGGACATCTGGTCCCTCGGGATCATGGTGATAGAGATGATTGATGGTGAGCCCCCCTATTTCAATGAGCCTCCTCTCCAGGCAATGCGGAGGATCCGGGACAGTTTACCTCCAAGAGTGAAGGACCTACACAAGGTGAGGATTGCTGTACACTGCAATGTTCAGAATAGTTACTTGTTCATTTAAGGACTGGCATAACAAATCTGGTAGATCTGATTTAGGGATAAGGGTTTTGTACTAAGTCATTGAGATTCAAATATGTTTTTCTGTACATTTATGGGGCAAGTGACTCCACACCTCCAACCACAAAGTTTTTAATCTGTAAATGGGGTGTTATCAGCTCTTCTCTCAAAGGGCTGATGAAATGTGAGTTGGAATATACTTCCAGCATGTCCGCACTAAGTAGCTGGTACCTGCTGGAGACTTCTAATTAGGGGTATTCCGATTATTTGATTCTTGTAGAGCCTGCCTTCTAAGTAGAGAAGAAAGTAATACAATTTACACAAATAAATTAAAAATAGTCAATGAATGCTATGAAGAATACAAAGTACTGTGAAGAGATCTAATGCACAAGACTGGGAGCTGATTTAGTATGAAAAGCCAAGGATACCCTTCATGGAAAGATTCATCTGAAACAAATGGGAAAAAGGTACTAGTCATGCAAAGATCTGGAAGAAAAATATCCCATACAGAGGGAGCATCAGATACAAGACCTAAAGCCAAGGAAGAAGGCGTATGCTGCAACAGTAAAGCAAAAAGACAAGGATAGAATATTGCAGAGAATTAGGCAGGAGCTAGATCACACAGGGAAAGGAAGGACTGTTCCTATCAAGAACCAATGAATGTGGTTTTCACACGTTCCAAGACCTAGCAACTGGGACTAAGGCTTATGGTTATTCTGAGAGTTACCCTGTTAGCTGGAGCCTGTGAGCCCTGACATCTCAAGTCCAGCCTTGGCCTAGCCATGCCTCCCCCTAGCTGCTTTATAACACACAGAACATGAGGTTGTCTTTTAGGGGAGAGGTGTTTGGGATGGGAGAAGCTCCACATTTCCTCTTCCCTATTACTAAAAATAACTCAGAGAATTATTGGTATGGTTTTTGCAGAGATTCAACAAAAGGAAAACCACAAGAACTCAATAAGAGTTTGAAATTTTTGCTAGAATGGATGAAGATTGACCAATGAAAATCAACTAATAACCTGTCGTGTGAAAATAACTCCATACCCCATAGAATTGAGTGCTAATGAATACAGAAAAATATATTTACTTCTAATGTTTAAAAGCTGGAAAAATCCCAGGCTTGTTTCCCAATTGAATAAATAATCTATGGATTAATTGAATAGCCACACAAAGATAAAACAAATGAGGAAAGTATCTCATATAAATGCAATGTTGAATGAAAATAAGCCAGTAAAAGTTTAAAGTATACAAATATATGTGTGTTTGTATATATATTTATATGTATAATATACAATTATATGGGTATATTTATGTGATACAATATTTTTGCATGTTATATATACACATATATGTATATATTTCTGTACAGAATTATATGTGTATAACTTATATTATATGCATATAAACTATATATAGATGTATTTATATGTGAATATATGTATATAATTTTGTACAAGGCTTAAAAGCAAATAAAACTAATGTGTCTTGTTAGAAATAAGGACCCTTATTATCTTTTGTAAGACTATAGGTAGTGCCAAGAAGAAGCCCGAGGCACCCTCTTAGAATGGCAGAAATGACCTATATCTCAGTAAATGTAGAAAGTGAACAGATGTCAACATATGAGAAATCAATCAGGACATTCATCTAATGGTGTTCATCTCCAAGTAACATCTGATAGATGTCAGAAAAGTCAGCTTTACAAAACCTAAATGGAAATGTCTGTGTTGACTAACCTGATGGAAACGGGTTTCTCTCTGTGCAGGGGTGAGGGGACTAACCTGATGGAAACAGGTTTCTCTCTGTGCAGGGGTGAGGGGTGTCCACCAAGCACTATTTCACAGTCTCATTTGAATTTCTCACACATACCACCATGCCTATATAATCCAGACACAAGAGGGGCTTTCACTACTTACCGCCATTTTATTCAGTGAAGTTACTCTATGCTTCACCTCCACTGTTTTACACTTTGAAAGCAATTATAGTGGTAGCATATGTGTTTCTTCCGTATCTTTCTCCTTTATTTGGTATAATTTGAAGTGATGGTGAGGCTAGTTGGGGCATCATTTCAGGACACTGAGCTGGGTTTCTGTGCTGGTCCTCAGTGTGGTGTCTTTCTTTCCCCAGGTTTCTTCCATGCTCCGAGGATTCCTAGATCTGATGTTGGTGAGGGAGCCCTCTCAAAGAGCCACAGCCCAAGAGCTTCTTGGACATCCATTCTTAAAACTGGCAGGTCCACCATCTTGTATCGTTCCCCTCATGAGACAATACCGGCATCATTGAGCAGATTCGCAGAGGAGACAAATCTAGGCAAAAACATGAGAATAATTCAGGAGAACATGAGGAAAACCCCACAGAACACGCAAAGGCCTGTGCATTCTAAACCAGCTGATTGGTGGGACAGTGTGATGACCTGACCGGCAGGGTTTGACAGACCAGGGCATCTTCTAGTGTCTTAAATAGGCATCTCTCCACTGACAGCTGGCATGGTCATTTGGAGCATGGCTTTAATAAGTCATCATTATACATTTTCAGCCCTTCTTCCAGCAAACCAGAAGGACTCAGTACAAACTCCGTTATGATATGTCCTAGCCACATGCAGGGTACCACATAGGATTTTCTATATTGAAAGAATACTTTTCTGGCAAAAAAAAAGAAAGAAAGAAAAGAAAAAAAGAAAAGAAAAAGCACTTTTTTTCTTAATGGTAGCAGTGTAATGTATTTTGCAATGAATTTGTAACTTTTCTGTACGATAGTTTTGATAATTTATAGTACTTTGATGTCACGTAGCCATTGTCTTGGTTGAAGTAATACTTGTTTACTAGCAGGCATTTGAACAAAACCTTTCCTACTTTTTTATCCCTTTCAGAGAACCAACGGTTCTTTAGGATCTTTGAATACTAAATGACCCTCAGTCACCGTCAGCTTTAGCGGAATATCTTTCTTATCCTAACAAGTGTCTTATTGTAACAGAAGGAGAGTCAAGTGTGATGGTGATGGCGGGGACACTTCATTTCCCCAACCAAATACAATAAAACAAAATCTGAGCCACAGAATCACCAAACAGTTCCATGAGAGAATGCTAAATATTTCGAAAAATCATTTTCCTTCAAGGATTCTGGTAACACACCAGTCTTTGAAGACCAAGATATTTCCTTTGATGCCCACCTTTAAATAAGCATGGCATCTCCTGTGGTCAAATTTAAGTATTGGGATCACTGGACTCCGTTCCCCAGGTAGAATGTTTTGGTGAGACCATGGAAATCCGAGGCTCACAAGAGGAGAGAGAACAAGGCAAGTTGTTTGGTTTTGTTTGTCACTGTTTCTAGGACTCTGTATGCTAGCACACCAAACTCTTGTCTGTATTTATCTTCATGCCGCAGTATTAATCACTGTTATTCATGTATCGTGCTGGAAGTCTGAACGGATGATAGGGGTGAATTAGTAAGGGGGTACTTTACCACATATGGTCTGACTTCAGTGGTGACCATGTTATAATGTGTTTCCAACATAAGGAGAGTTGTGCTGCTGTCTAGATCTTCTGAATGTTGATAAAAATGAATGACTACTACAATGCATTTTATGTTGCTTGTTGGATGAATTTGCATGTTAACTGTAGGCCAATATAGATTTGCCTTTAAAACTCTGGAGAGCGCTACATAGTCACCATTAGTTTCTATTAATTATGCATCAGACAAAAGCCATTTGTTGCCAAACTGGAAAACCAGAGACTTTACTTAGTGACTTCACATACTGTAACAAATATGAAAATAAATTTGTGAAGATACTCTGGTTGCTCTCAGCATAATTAAGATTTTTTGTAATTAATAGGTTAATTATTTATTATAGTTTAAAAGGAAAAAAGGCATAAAATGACCTTCTGCTGATTAGCTGTTCAATTTTTCCCCAAACTGGAAATGCTTTACCGTAAATAGAACCTGTAACTTTGCTTCATAAAACACAGAAGATCGATGTTTTATGTAAACTATTAAGGTTTTAATAAAAATGTGGATGAATAAAAGCAATCTCAACCCCCAAAGTGGCAATCCTAAAATGTCACAAAACAGAGTGTCATAATTCAACCAGGACTATGTAGGAGAGGAAAGAAGAACAAAACAGAATCATTTTTAACCAGAATCAACATTTAAAAATTAATTGCAGGAAATAGCAGATTTTGGATTCAAACAACTTTTGACAGTGTAATGGAAACTTTTTTCTGTAATTTTCTTATCATTGGTCATTTTTTACAGTATTTGGTAAGTTTACAAAATGTTCCTGTAGCTTAACGGGGTCTGTGAGAACTGAGCACTGGCAGAAACTGCACCGCCAATAAAGCAAGTATTTGCCTTTTCCCCGCCGTGCTAGTGGAAAGACTTATTTTCTGATTTTGTCTTATTGAGTAAATAAGGGTGGCGTGTTTATGCTCTTGGGTTTGCAAATGACTTGGTTTCTATGTTACATCATGATGTCTCAAATGGAAGTTAAAACACCCTTATCCCCAGTGGTTACCAGTTGTGTAAGAATGTGTCACAGACACCCTACTTAGAAAAAAAAATCATGAAATTCTGAGAAACCAGGTTCAAGGAAGAAAAGACAGAGAGCTCAGGACCTCCACTTTAGCTCTCTACCCACATATACAGTGTTGATTTGAGGCCTTTTACCATCAAATTTTACAAAAAAAAAAAAAAAAAGACAGCTAGAGCTCTCTTAGCCTAGAATAGAGTGTTCAGTCTCTTTATTCTTTTTGACTGACAAGAAGTACTAATATTGACCCTGTGAAGTTGACAAGAAACGTTTGTGACAAAGAGCCTATTTTTTAGAAGGTTGCCTTTCTGAAATAACCTGAGAGAGAAGGATGAGTGAGGACTTAGTACATCATGTATCAAGGAAGAGAAAAATGGAGGCAACCTTCCACAGACAAGGCCTTGGTCTTTGCTGCAAAGAAAGTAGGCACTAAATTTTCTTGGCTGTAGCTGATGGATCATGATGAAGAATCAAGGAACATGTCAAACTACTTTTAAGAAGAAATGAGGGCCAGAGAATAGACTCCATGGTAGAACGCTTAAAACCAATCTGGTAACCTGAGTGCAATCCCCACAGCCAAATGGTACAGAGAGAAATTCTATTAATTTGTCCTCTGACCACCACATGTATGCCATGGTGACCCAAGCGCATACCACACAAAAAAAAACACACACACAAATGTGAAGAATTTTTGTAAGTAATGAGATGTACAACCATAATGTATGTTGGAAGGAAACTTAGGGAGATGTGGCTTCTTTCTTCAGGAAAAGAGGTCAGAGCACAACTAAAACTGAACTCTGAAAAAGCATATCATCTACACAGACTCCTGTGGACAGCAGAGGCTGTAGCCTTCAGACAGACCAAAATGAGATTTGAGAATCTTCCCCTCTTCCCTCCAATAGCATCTCGACTCAGCTGATGTCATATGACCAGAAGCTTGTTGCTGTATGAGGCCCCGTAGACTTAGCCATGTCACAATGTAAGACCCCATGATGAAAAAGAGGGACCAGAATATCGTATTATATACCCTGCCATTGCTCCCTGATGCTGTCTCTTTCTCTAGTACAAAGTCACCCAGTTCAAAGGGAAATGTGTTGGTTTTCAATTGACATGAGTTGGACTCTTTGAAGGTCATAGTAGTTAAATGGAATCGAGTCAAATTATGGTTGTGTTCCTATTACACACCTGGAAGAATATTCATCAGCAATTACTAAAAAAATTAAAATAAAATCATTTCGTGAAGTTAACATCTCAGAGTCAGACTCCTTGGTCAATTTAATCAAATAAATAGACAATGATATTTCAAAGAAAGACAGACTGTATCTATAACAGACATAAAATATATAAACAGAAAACTCTCATGAAATGGCATAAATGGAATGAGTATGAGAGGAAGACTCAGGAAGTAGTATGAGCCTGAGTATGAGTATATATTCATTTTCATATTACATTATTTACATGTGGGTTACATCAAAAGAAAAACCTAAAACATTTAAACACAAATTCTATACATGTGCAAATGACCCTGGAAAACTCTTCCTACCAAAATGAAGAGAGAGAGAACAAATACTATGTAATAATTTTCTTTAAAGTGAAACAGTCTCTCCTGGAGTAGGAAGGGAAGTTCTTAAGACACAGGAAGCTCATAAGACTTAAAAGACTCAGGTGACTCCTACCTACTACTATAAAGCAGCAAAAAATTGCTGGGGTAGAGATCATTGTTATCCACAGGTTAACCAAGGAACCTTTAAATATACCTTTTATGAGTCAGTAACCATACTGTGGGGAACTTTTTGTTGCAGCCCTTGTCTGAAAGCCAGCCACAATCCTATAAGTAGCCATTCCCCTGTGCTCTTGTTAGTGACTCTAATAAACTCGACATTTCTTGAAGTATCACCTGAGTGGAATTTTCTCTGATTTGTAGTCAGTGCCCTATCTAAGGTAAATAGAACTTTTTTCACCTTTCCCAAGGAAAAGTCAGGCAACATAATGAGCACCCAAACAAAGACCAACAGGATTAGAAGAGCAGTTATATGACTTATGTAATGGGTGGTAAGACATGCAACCGAGACCAGCTGATCCAAATAAGGATGAAGCATCCATAGGGGTAACCCCATCATGATTCTCTTTCACTGTGTGGTATGGGATGCTATCACATCTTGGTGCAGTTCTGTGGTTTCTGCTACGATTGATAAGACATGTCACCAAGGCCAAACTATGTGAATGTGGAGCATCCTTGAGATAAAAGGATAGCCAACTTCTGCATAATATGAGATACATGACTTTGTAAATGTGGTCTGCCACATGATTATAGGGATTCTCTAAATATGGTGGATAGACTAGAGAATATATTGCAATGCCTAAAAGAAGAACCTACGGGATGGAACTGAAAGCAGGCTATGGAGATAGTTTCATGGCCTTTGCTGTGGGCAGCAAGTCATACAACTGAGATTCAGCTATATCCTTAGAAAATATTCACACAAGTAAGGAAAATAATTACAACAGGAAAAATACACGTGAATGCTGCCCTCTGCCTTAGGTTCTGATTTGGTAGGAAAAGTAGGGAAAAATAGGAGGAAGTTGGAAGCTTGCCACTTCCTACAGCTGGTGGAATATAAGACATAAAGAGTACTAAAGAGACCTATGATATAATGATGAGCCCTTCCTGGGACCCAAAAACATAGGTTACGTATGAGTAATTAGTGAAGGAGGAGAGAGCAAAGAAGAAGTGACACCCTGCATATCTGATTTTTAAGGAAAATCTATGATAACCAGGGGATACTCAGCATCCAAACTGCTTTAATTAGGTAAGATTTTTAAATGAGAAATAAAAGAGCCTCTCACAGACTGGCTCAAGAGGTTGTGCTGCAAAGAAAGAAGCTGAGTGATAAACCTCTTTGAAATGATAAATACTATATAATCTGAGGCAAGGAGTCAGTCTTATAGACTGGCTCTTAACAAACCATTGGGAACACTTGGCTATCACCTGGAACCTGTGAATATCAGGTACTGGAAAATGATAGGAAAAGGACAAGCATTACTGAAGCAGGCACACAGGAAATGGTAGTGGATACTTATTGCACCATGTTTGACAAGATTGTGATGTTCACAGGGAACATAACTGTAGTAGTACTTTCTCATCAGGACCACCAGCCCACAAATAATGACGTGGAGACTTACTATGAATTATAAAAGCTTGGCATTTAGTTTAGGCTTATTTCCAACTAGCTCTTATAACTTAAGCTAACCCATATTTTTTATACTATGTTTTGTCAGGTGAGTTGTTATCTCATCTCCATACTGCACATCCTTCTTTCCCTGCATCTTGCTGGAGAATCTTCCTTTCTTCTTCCCAGAGTCCTCTCTACCTGGAAGTCCTGCCTGTTTTCTCTTGCATAGCTATTGACCATTAAGCTCTTTATTACATCAATCACAGCAATGCATCCTCACACGGTGTACAAATATCCCACAACACTTAACAAATGTTAACAAGGACCTTGAGGATGGTATGGGGATTTAGCTGAGTCCCATGGTAGAATGTGATCTTTGAGGGGTAGGAGAGGCTTGGGTGTAAATTGGGTTAATAAGTTGTCAAAGTACTTAAGGGAGAAAAGGGGGAAAATGTGGGAGAGAACTTACGATGTGTTCTCTCTGTGTTGCTCAAAAATAAATGTGAGGCAATTTCTGTTGAGCTAGTGTTCCTAATGAAAAATTGACACAAGGCCAAATATAGTGGTAATAGGCCTGAGTTCACCACAGGAATGTAAAAGGGCATGAGTTACAGATAGTTACAGAAAGATATAGGTAAAAAGATCAAGTTTGCCCTTTGGAGAAGCAGTTGTCCTCCTAACGGATGATGTGTGCAGGGTCACAAGAAAGTATATGGGCAATAGAAATCGGCCACCCATCCTAAGGTCCTTGCAGGAGGCAAATGAAACCAGTAGAGAGGTAAGAGCCTCTGCTCACCTCACTAAATTCCTATAAATAACCTCCATAAACTCATATGACTCATCAAGGTGTCCTTTTCTCTGTCATTGGCACCATATCATTTGCCCTCTGAGCCAACCTTTCAGAATCACATCTTAGTAGGGAAAAATTTTTTGTTTGTTTGGTTTTATTTTGTGTGTTTGAGGAAGGGTCCCTCTATGGAGTCCTGATTTTCCTGGAGCTGTCAATATAGATCAGGCTGGACTTGAACTTACAGAGATCCTCTTGCCTCTGCCTCTCATGTGCTGAGATTAATGGTATGTGCCACCACACTCAGCCTGTTCTACATATTATTCTGAAAAGTCATACAACACAATATCATAAAGGGTGGATGAATAGCATACCATTGTGGACACTATTTTCAATCCCTTCAAAGAGTTGAGAGACACCTTGAAATTGTCCTTTAGATATGGAAGTGCCAGGGTATTTATTCACCATTTTCAATCCTTTGTTGATTGACATTTATCCCTGAAGTATAAATGTCCATTCCAGTTTACTCTGTACCTGGGTACAGCTGTTCACAAAAGGTGCAAGAGGCTGTTGGAAATGTCAACAAACGACCCCCCAGGAAGGATGAAGGAATGCCTATGGGATTCTGACACTATTTCCTTCTTCAATAGTTCTAATTAAGCACAAAACACAGACTTGAGGAATTCTGTGGATTGCCGATATCTGAATGAAAGTATGCAGAGGTTCCATATTTTGAAAGGTTGGTTCATGGGACAAATGCTTTGATAGTTAAGCCCATTATTATAAGAACATTTCTATATTTATTTTAAAGACCCTCTCATGATTTTATTTATTTATTTATTTAATATAATTCCATTATTGATTCTTTTGGAATTTCACAGCATGTACCCTAATTTTGCTCACTTCCTATTCCCCCCATATCTTCCCCTCACCCCTGCACTACACCCCACCAAAAGAAACATCAACCAAACCAAAACAAAACAAGCAAACAAACAAACAAAAACACAGACAAAACAAGTTCCCCCCGCCAAAAAAAAAAATCTCTTCACTTTTCCTTCTTTCCCACCTCTTCAACACCTCTTCAGTTATCCTGATGGCTTTGGGGGCAGTATGTCAGATAGTATACACTTTTGTCAAATCATACGTACTAGCAATATTCATTACAACGAGTTACTGGACTGATTAAGGCCCCTGATTTCTGGTATACCGTCATCACTGGATCCTCACCGAAACTCCTCTGGGATATCCAGTTGCTCCTCCTCATCATGGAGATCCTGCAAGTGATGTTGCACAGGACCAGTCCCTTCACAAGCTCCAGCAAGTCCTAGATGGGGTAAATGTTAGGGTGGGCAAACCCAAGGCCCATCTGTTGGCCTGGGTGGTAGATGAACTGGTCAGGCAAACAATGTGCATGTTGATCACATGGAACTGGAGTTACAGGCAATTGTATGATGTCTGATGTGGGTACAGGGAAACAAACTTGGGTCTTCTACAAGAGCAGTATATGCTCTTAACTTCTGAGCCATCTCTTTAGCTACCATAATTTTAAAGTAATTAATATAAGTTAATATATTAATAAGTATTTTAATAAGTTAATTAATAATAGAAGTATTTTAAGGTATCATCAACTTATATAATGATTTCTGTTTATGACAGATTATAAATCCTACAGCTGTTTGAAATCTGTATTCATAACTGAACTATATCTCTCTTTGAGATTAGTAAATATTGGAGAATATCCAATTAACAGACTATCCAAATTTATAGGCGTGAACATTTCCCCTCAATGCAAAAATACAAACTCCTGATCAGTTTTCTTGGCTTAGGAAGACCTTTACATAGGAACATAATATGAATTCAGAATAAGCTGGCAGAGAAAAATTATGAATGCCTGTTTTTAAAGTTATATTAGTTTTGCGAAATATTTGATTACCCTGTGTAAAGATATGTCACTGTGATTGGTTTAATACAAAGCTAAATAACCGATAGCAAGGCAGGAGATATAAGAAGGACTTCTGGACACAGGGAGTTCTGGGAAGAAGAAGGGGGGAGTCATTAACTGAACTCAAAGGAAACAGGACATTTGGAGGAGACTTCAAATGAAATAGCCAACAAGGGTGGGAATTGGAATATGAGGGATTGGGCTGGGCAGGTTGGGAACAGGATGGAGGGGGAGTGTATTGAAAGAGATGTCTTGATGGGGGTGTTGTTTTGGGGTTAGGGAGAAACCTGGTGCCAGGGAAAATTGTGGTTCATATGTAAAACAAATAAAAAATAATTAATAAAAAGAAAGAAAAAAAATAGCATGGAGCTGAAACAGATAGTGGAAAATAAAATTAATTGTTGAAGAAATATATGAAATCCTGTCCATCCTCACTGCTAATAAGAGTACAATTTTTAAATAAACTATTATAATTAATAAAAGGTCTTTTAAAAAGCCACCAGCCACGTAACAACACATAGATGAATAGAAATGTAACAGTAGAATGTCCAGCTCTTCAAGGTCACCTTCTGGGTTCAAGGAAGAGGTCTACGACAAAGTGAAGCTGAGCTTAAGGCTGTTTTATCTGAGGGGTAAGGATGCACATACACTGACTCATGGTCATGCTCTTTATTGTTTTATTAACTTTAATTCCACCTCTACAGCTTCTAGTTCTCCTTCATTTCAATTCTCTGTTCCAATTCAACCCTGCTTCTCTGTTCACCTAGATTTAATACATTTTTAAATTTTTATAGGAGGTTGAAGGCAAAAAAGAAAAAAGTTACAAGAGTTACATCTCATTGGTTATAGCACATTCCTTGGATAAATGACAATAAACCAGGCCACTTACCACGGGAATGCAAGGATTCAAAGGTTCCAGGTTTAAGACTGTGACCAAAGGCTGTGGGCACAGTCCCTGAGTAAAACAAGCTGCAGAAAGATCTGTACAGAGTCAGGTCTTGTCAGTCAGACTTGGAAAGTGAAGAATTGGCCTGATTTTTAGGTTGCTTTGTGTCAATAACCTTAGTTAGACATCTGCAACTCTGACCTGGTACATATCTGTAAAGGTTTTAACTTTTGATCTGTTATAGAAACATTTAGTCTAGTTTTAACTTGTTCTGAAGTGAAAATGAGCTAATTCTCTGTACTTTGTGTAAAAGTAAAATATGCTTTTAAAAGTCTTACATTCTTCGTGAGACAATAGAACTAGTTATGAAGCATATCCTAGTATATTTTCTTTATATCAAAATCATACAGATTAATGAGAAGTCATCTTCCTGACCATCCATGGATATATGTGCCCATAAGATTAAGATGTAATCATGAGATTACATATATACATCAAATGAGATTACATACCACAGTGCAGGTATTGGGGAAACACCAAAGTTGCTTTTGCACGTGTGAAACTACAGAGAAGAGCAAAGGTTTCCTAGAGTTGGTGGTCCCACAGGCCCTGCCCAAATGGGATTCTCCCCCATCAGAGAATCATTCCACATCTGAACACTAGTTATCACCTGCTGTATACTTCTACAGCCCTCAACAAAAATGGGTTAATTTAAGTTATAAGAGCTATTTATAAACAAGTCTAAGCTAAGTCCAAGCTTTCATAATTAATTAGAAGTCTCCATTGTAACTGACTTGGGGGGTCATCCACCAGACAGTACCAGGGTATATAGAAAAACCCATGAAGGTGGTGAGGGCTAGACTTCTTAGGAAATATTTTTTCTCTTTCTTTGGGCTAGACTTTTCCATCTGAGGGGAAAAAATAAAGAAACACGGACACTTTCTGATGGCAACTTTCTCTTTACTTTATCTTGAAAAATTCTCGCTGAAAAGTCTTTCCTGCTTCTCTATACAGCTTCCTAACTAGCTCTACATCTCTAATCTCATTGCTCTACCCAGCAGCTTCTAATTAACTATACTTCACTTTTCTACATTGCTACATCTCTCATGACTGCCTCTACTCCCTATATGGCTGGTCCTTCACGTGCTCTCTCTCTGTACCACCGTTCCTGTCACAGCCAAACTCTGGATAATTATAAGTTACATTTTCAGGACCCTATCCAATCTCATAACACAAAATGAGACACAAAGTTTCTCTTAAGCTAGGGATGTCATCCTGACCGGCCAGTGAGCATTGCCTGACCATGTATGTAGCTCAAATGGTTAGGGTTCCCAGACAAAAAATGACACTGGAATTCAAGACTTAACAATAACAATTAATTATCTGGACCTTGTGTGGTAGGGAGTATATGCAGTTAAAGTTTCTTCAACAACTTCAGGGCTTGAATCAGCCACAAACAACACCTCAGAAAATAACCTCATGTATTTGTCTCTAGGGACAATCAGATATATATTTCCAGGGCAACCAGCCTGCTTTGAATTTGTTCTGAAGTCTAAAGTCACCTATCTGTGTAAAAGTGATGATGGAAGTTACAAAATTATGCCACACTAGCTCAGAATTGAGTATAATAAAGGGTTATTTATTTAGGGGTAAACTCACAGATCACAGTCCTCTGCACAAATGGGGAACAGGAACTGAATCCAGCAGCAGGAAGAAAGAGCAAGCATACACTTTATGTCAACTTTTATAGTAGAAGAGGCCACACCTAAGTGGACTGGTATCTTAAAGGCTACTGGCTGAAGGAGTTCCTACAACATAAAAATCTGTTTTTGTGACTAAAAATCCCAGTTTAGTCTGAGTAATGCAAAATATCCTAGCATTATTTCAATTCATGAAAGCTAAACAGCCTAAGCAGAAATCATCTTCCTGACCATCCACAGATATATTTGTGCCCAATACATGGAATATTTAGATGAGATAAGCATGCAAGCAGTGGGAACACATCCAAAAGCTGTTCTTAGGGAATAAATGAAGTGACTCATGAGAGAAATTACAGACAGGAACAACTAGTTCCCACAGTAACCCCACAGGCTTACCAGGTGGGGCTGACCACCAGGGAATCAGGTATATTATGTATTGATCTGCTGAACACTACTTGTCACCTGCTGTATACCCCAATGACTCTTTGCATACTGTGTTATTATTTCGGAGCTGGTGGGACAGAGAAAGACTTGCTACACATTAGTCCCTTTTGATCATGAGTTCTTGTTTGGTAAATAGTATTGCAGTTAAAATGTTAAGGAATGTGTTAGAAATTAATGTCATTAATCACTCCCTTTATGGAACAACTCCATCGTGTCAGTACTGAACTAAAGGACCTTCCTGCATCCTCAAGTAACTTTGCTAGGATGGAAAAGTGAATTCCATTTTCAAATGAGAAAATGTACACATGCAGGCACAATAGCTTGAATAATATTGCATATTTATTAACAGTAACATTTTTGTAACTTAATATTTTCACATTTCTGCATCAAAATTGCCTGGGAAGCCACATAGAGGGTTTTGTTGAGGTTCCCTGGGTGACTCCTTAGAGCTGATATTTTTCAACGCTCTTCTTGGTTTCAATCTTGATTATGAGATGAATTAAAATTCTTTGTCTGGATGAGGTTGTTTAGTATTTGCAATGATCAGAAAGGAGTTTTGAGGAGAAAAAAACTGTCTTTTCCAGTTAATAATTCCAGGATAATGTTTGTGTCTAATGATAATGTTGACTCTCTCTGTAATAAACATCCCCATGCAAAAAGTACACTGCTGCTTGCCAGAGGTGCCCAGTACAGATAGGCATCTTTGTATCTTTCCTCTTATTTCTCCATACATATTTCTCTGGGGTGTTCCACCTCCATGAAGCTATTCCAAGCTTTGGACAATAAGTATACATAGTTTGGAGAACTTTCTCAGACTTTTGGTGGAAAATAGCTGTCCCCTGCCCTTTGACACAGTTTCAGTAGAAACTGTTTGTTGCAAGGAAGAGAATTCTGAAAAAATCCATGCTCATAATTTAAAACAAAGTCACTCCCACGGCTCTGAAGATAGATAACTTGCTAAGAGCACTTGTTGTATGCACATGAAGACCCAAGTTCTAATGCCCAGGGCCTGCTTTTTAAAACATTCTATATGGCCACAAACATGTATAACCCCAGTGTTGAAGTGGATAGTCAGAGACCAAAAGATCTCAGGAACTCCCTGGCTAGTCGGTCTAACAAAAAATAGCAAACTTCAAGTTTAGTGAGAATCTACATCCTGCCTGAAAGAAATAGGATCGATAACAACAGAGGAAGATATCTAATGTCTTCCTCTGGCCTCTGTGTGAATGCCTACTGGAAAGTATATTTCCATACACATGTACATTCATGTAACACACAACTTTTAAAGAAAAATCACCCTCCTCTTAAAGAAATCTATGTACATATCATCTTGTCTGGCATTTTCAGATAGGCAGACCCATTATCCTTTTGTGCCCAGAGGCATTTAAGTTTCAATACCCAGCAAAAAAGAAAGACGACAGTTAAATGGGTAATTGAGCATCTGTGGTTTATCTGTTTGTTTTGTTTTCTTTCCTTTCTCTAAGAAATGTGAACAGATGAGCCATTGCTTCTATTTCTGCTCCAATAGCATCTACAGAATGTAAGATGACAACAGGAATGGAAGTAGCTCAGAGTTGGTCCAAGCTATAAACTCACTGAGACTTTAGGATAGAAATGCTCACATCTGCACCCTGTGGCTCCCCTTTGCTTTGTTCAGTTCATAATAAAGACAGAGACATAGCTATAGGGACTAAGACTATGTTCAAAATAACTTATACTGAATTTAAAATATGATCATGGGATGATTTGGTAAAGATGGCATGGTGAAAAATGACTGTGATAGCAACACTAATAGTGAGTAGCAATAATGACTTTGTATTCATGTGTTCCAGTTTTTTAAAAAAGATACCTCTTAATCTTGAGAACTCAAAATTTAAATTCCAGAAGCCTTTAGTCAGTTCAGACACAGGGATTCAACTGTTGCTTTTAAGTAACACACTTGCATGTATTTGGCTTCCTGGCAGTCCTTTCCCTACAAAGAATAAATTGTCAAGATTATACATTCTACCCAGCATTACTGTTTGACCCAGTAGGTGCTCAAAATGATTATAGGTATTCAAACTCATTGTTTTTTGATGCATGAAAGGATGCCAATTCTAAATTAATAATGATCATATGGTTGATGAATACCAGTTGGAAAAAACAAAATAGGATATTTGGAAGTACAAATATTTTGTTTGTTTGTGTTTGTTATTTCTGAAGAGGCTACCAAAAGGAATGGTTTAAATTTCTTCCTCCCCCCCAAATAAAACAGCAAGCCTTATTAATTTAGCAAGAGTTTCTGGGGTAGGGAGAGGTGCTTGACTAGAAGAGGTCAAACACCAAGACATGAACTAATAAACTGTTCTCATGAGGGAGGGGAAGCATTCTTGCTTCAAAGCCAGAGAAAAGGGTTTCTTCTGCCTCTACTATGTTTCTAAAATGATGACTTATGAAATAGATATAATTCAAAATACAGACATTTCTCTAAGAAATTTTACTATATTATATTTTTGGCAAATAAAATTCAATATGAACTACTCTAACCCATCCAGATTTTTTTTTATCAAAAGCAAATGATAAATCCAAGAGCAAAAATCAGCAGCAGCAGAGGTGTCATTGTGAAAGCTGTCTATGTCTGCCAAGATAAACCCTCACCTTTTCACCTGGAGAAGCTATTTTTTCTGGATATTATAGGTTTGTATCTTAAAAGTTTCCCAAATATCCATGAGTTGAAGATATGGTCCTAGCCTACAGTGCTACAGGGAGATGGTAGAACCATAGGGAGATAGAGTCTAGCCAAAGAATATCTTTTGAAAATACATATGTATGTATTATTATACATTATATGTTCTTTATATGGTCTTTGCTGTTGGCAATAAGTCATACATTCAAGGATCTCCCCACGGGGAAGAAAAACTTGTACATACAAGGAAGAAATTACAACAGAAAAAATACATGTGGATGCCGCCCTCTGCTTTAGGGTAGTGAGAGGAGTAGTGGCCCCGTCATGCCGCCCGGCTAGCTTAAGTCCCGAAATAACCACACGGAAATTGTATTAATTAAAACACTGCCTGGCCCATTAGTTTTAGCCTCCTATTGGCTAACTCTCACATCTTGATTTAACCCATTTTTAATAATCTGTATAGCACCACTAGGTCGTGGCTTACTGGGAAAGATTCCTAACCAGAGTCAGTCTCAGACAGGAGTTTCATGTCATCTGCCACACTGCCTTCTTCCCAGCATTCCACTCTGTCTACTCCACCTACCTGATTTCTGCCCTCTCAAAAGGCCAAGACAGTTTCTTTATTCACCAATGAAAGCAACACAAATACAGAAGAACCTCCCATACCACTTTAGGTTTTGATTTGGTAGGAAAAATAAGAAAAATAGAAGGATGAACTGAAGGTAGAAGCTTGCATTTCCTATAGCTGGCAGGGTATAAGAGATAAAGAGTACTAAAGAGTACTATGCTAATGACCCCAAAATTTAGGTTGTGTGGGAGAAACCAATGAAGGAGGAGATAGCAAGGTAGAAAGTGATAGAAGTCACCATGCAGATCTGATTTTCAAGGGAAATCAATGATAATCAGGGGATACTCAGCATACAAACTACTTTAATTGGGAAAAGTTTTTGAACAAAAAACCAAAGAAACTCTTACACCTGTACCCCTCTATTTGCTTTCCAACCATATGAGATAAACAGACATCCTCTGCTCTAGATTCATATTGTGCTGTCGTGGTTCCATAGTAACCAAGAACTGAAACCCTTCGCATCTGAGCCCAAACACCTTTCCTAAAACATGCTTGTATTTAAGTATTTATCAAAGCTGTTGTGGAAATTTGAATGAGACTGGCCCTCATGAGCTCATATATTTGAATGATTAGGGAGCAGGATAAGGAGGTGTAGCCTGTTGGAATAGGTGTGGCCTTCTTGGAGAAAGTATGTCACTGGGGCTAGGTGCTAAGGTTTAGAATGGGCAAGCCAGACATGGTGTCATTTTTTTTCTTTCTGCCTATGGATCCAGAACTCTCAGCTCCTTCTCCAGCACCATGTTGACTTCCCACCCTGATGGCAATGGTATGGCACAATATTTGTTTAACTATACAAAGATGTACTGTAATTGTTTAACTATTTAAAGTTGTACTGTATTTGTTTAATTATGAAAAGTTGTATTGTTGTTTTACCTTGATAGTCTAAGAAACATGATTGATCTAATGAAAAGCTGAATGGCCAATAGTGAGGGAGGGGATATAGGTGGGGGCAGGAAGAGTAAGTAGGAGGATGAATTTAGACACGGGGAAGAAAGAAAAAGAGACACTAGGATCCAGCCCACCAGACACAGAGGAAGTAGGAAAGTAAGACATATACAATGAAAGAAAGGTAAAAAGTCCCAAGGCAAAGCATAGGTAAATAGAATCACATTAAAATAAGTTAAAAGGGCTATTTGGACAAGCTTAATCCAAGACCAAGCATTCATAATTAATAGGAAGTCTATGTGTTTTTATTTGGGATGTGGCCCAAAGAAAAAAATTACAACTACAAATGGCACCCAACTTGGGGCCCAAATTTCCACATAGGGCCTGAGAAAGCTGAAAAACAAAGGCAAAAATACAAACAAATGGATATGGCTCCTTTAAAAGGAGCTGCTATGCAGTTGGTGTGCCACTTTGAGCAGCTGGCACACTAAGTAGAAAACAGAAAGCTAAGTAAAAATGCCTGCCAGAGTGCAGACACAAACTTTGTAGAGCTAGACCAGTTAAATACCGTTCTTGGTCAAATGCAGTTCTCAGTTAATTCAGCTCTCAGTTGGGCCTGTGAGATTAAGGCTTTGCTCTCATGGACCAGAGGAGGGAGCAGAGCCAAGTGCCAGAGCCCCATGGTGGAGGTCTAGCTACTGCTTAGCTGTTTAAGGTTTGGCTCACGTGGACAGAGAATACTACAGGTGCACAGTAAGATAAGTCCAGGCTGACAAAACTTTTAAACAGACTGCAGTGTACATAGGTCCTTAAGGAAGAAAAAAAAGATGAGTATAGATAGTCATAGGAAAAAAACAGTTTAAAAATATTAAAGTAGAGTCTTTAAGGAAAGAGTAAAGTAATATAAAAAGAATAAGCCACATAAAGATGGTAATTGCACAGGGAGTCTGAATCATGTATGGTGCTTTGTTGACTTTGAGTTTTTGAATGCTGATGAGTGGATAGCAGCTGCTGAGAGGCATGGGATTATAAAAAGAATTGCTGAATTAAGTCTAGATACTTTAGGAATGACTTAACTTTAAAATGGAAGTCAGAAAATGTATTGTGTTGGGATAGAGGTTATGCTTTTGTTTCCACAGGAAATGAAAGACTGTGAATTCCTTCAAAATTAATAGAGATCAGGTTTGATTGGGGAAAACCCTCTGAAAATTTTGGCTACATACATAAAGAAAAAAACCTAGAAAAACTGCAAGACAGGTGACATATATGCTGATTTCTTGACTTGAGAACAGCTGTGAGACATGGTAAATCTTATTGGTTACAGAGTCTTCATGACTTATTATTACATGCCATCTTTTTATGTGGCATGGGTAGAGGTTTGATTGTACAGTCCAAATATACTTGTAAAGTTGACAGATGACTTTTACCTGCTCAAATATAAAAAAAAATTATCTTTGTCTGACTTATGTACAACATCTAGTCCATATTCATGTTAATGCAGATATGTATGTTACTTTTGAAAGTTTGTGTGTTTTCAGAGCAAGGAGACCAGTCACAACAGGTGATCCAGCCTTTCAGACTGCCTCTGCTGCAGTTTCCTGAGAGATATGTATTCAGAACAACTTCAAGGATGCTAGCTAAGATGATTCAGTCTTAAAGACTCCTCTAGCCAGGAGTTCAGATAAGTCTTGTACTTTCCCATTACACAGAGACTAGACAATAAATATTATAGCTAGTTTTCTTAGGATTTGAGTTGAAGGTGAGATAGTTGTAGTTATAGTTTTTCTAATTACCAAATTCAGAAAACAAACTTATATAAGAGATATAAAGTTTATAAGGTTGAAGAACATAAAAGTTTAAATTGTTTATCTAAGAAAATGATTTTGGGTCTAAAAAGTTAATTTTGGGTTGGGAATACAAGTTAGGATAGAAAGTAAATTAGATACACAACTTAGGACTCACCAAGACAGAATATTTTCTCTGAATTTGCCAAATGCAAATAAATTGGATATTGCAAATGTAATTCTTACTTGATAATTGTTCTTATTATATATAGTCTTTACTATGTTAAAGCTAAAACCTTTATTTTTATTTAGACAAAAAGTAGGAATATTATGGAATATTTGTTTAACTATGCAAAGATTTGTTGCAATTGTTTAACTATGTAAATATGTGTTACATTTGCTTAACTATGTAAAGATGTGTTGCTGTTCTACCTTGACTGCCTAAGGCACCTGATTGGTATAATAAAAAACTGAAAGGCCAATAGCGAAGGGATAGGTATAGGTGGGATGAGAGTAAGGAGGAGGAAGACTTAGACTTGGGGAAGAAAGAAAAAGAGATGCCAGGGAGACACCAGGGGCTGGTCAGATAGAAATGTAGGAAGCAGATAACTAGGACATACAGAATAAAATAAAGGTAAAAAGCCCCAAGGAAAAATATAGAAGAATAGAAACAGATTAAGTTAAATTAAAATAGTGAGTGGGACCAACCTAAGCTAAGGTTGAGCATTCATAATTAATAAAAAGTCTCCATGTCTCTATTTGGAAGCTGGTTGGTGGTCTGGCCCAAAGGAAAAAAAATCCAACTATACAATAGACTATACCTCTTAACTGTAAGCCAGCCACAATTAAATGTTTTCTTATAAGAGTTGCCATGATCATGGTGTCTCTTCACAGGAATAGAAACCCTAAGACCACTATGGAAAACCAACATTCTTCTCAATTCATCCCTGCTCCATCTTTGTTTTTCCTCTTGCAAAAAAAAAATGATATGAATTTTGAGCCAGGCATGGTGGCGAACGCCTTTAATCCCAGCACTCGGGAGGCAGAGGCAGGTGGATCTCTGTGAGTTCAAGGCCAGCCTGGTCTACAGAGTGAGTTTCAGGACAGAGTTCCAGGACAGCCAGGGCTACCCAAAGAAACCCTGCCTCGAAAAGCAAAAGAAAAACAAAAAAGATATCAATCCAATCTTCTTCTCTAGTTACTAAAGAAACAACTGTAGGATTTTTTTTCTTGTTTAAAAAAATAAGACAGCCAAAGGCCAGAATATAGTGGGTTTTTTTTAATTCATTTTCAAAAGCAAACTCACATGTACTATTCTTTAGGTCCCCACACTTGGACCTCACATATTATGAATTCCAAACAACTGTGCATAGTGACATTAAACGGGTTCTTGTGCTGCAAAGTCACTGGGCGCAGGTAGCAGTGAAACATTCCCAAAACAATCACTAGACATGCAGAATGCCAGCCAGAAGCATGGATCACTTTCAGGGGTCTTGCTGCAGGGAGCATGAGGTTGTATTTTGTGTGCATTGAAAACCATGTAAGTCCAAACCAGCCTCAAAACCTTCGGCCTACAACTTGTCTTGCCTACGAGAAGTGCTGTGACAAAGGCGGAGCATGACCAACAATGTCCAGGCCAGCTTGAGACCCATGCCACAAGAGGGAACCCACCCCTGACATTGCCTGGAGGACCAGAAACAAGAGGCTGGGTAGCCTAGACACCGAGGATAGAACCAGACATGATGGGCCAAAGAAAAAAAGTCAATAAAATGAAATAATATTCTGCTATACTTATAGATAGGAGACTAGCATAATCATCATTAGAGAGGCTTCATCCAGCAACTGATGGAAACAGATACAAAGAACCAGAGCCAAACATTACGTGGGGCTTATGGAATCCTGTAGAACATGGGGGAGGAAGGATTGTAGGAGCCAGAGGGATCAAGGGCATCATGAGAAAACCCACAGAAACAACTAGCCTGGGCCCATAAGGGCTCACAGAGTTTGAACCAACAATCAGGGAGCCTGTGTGGGTCTGACCTAAGCCCTTTGTATATGTGTTATAGTTGTGTAGCTTGGTCTTCTTGTGGAACTCCTAACAGTGGGAGTTGGGGGCTGTCTCTGACATTTTTGCCTGCTTTTGCAACCCCTTTCCTCCCACTAGGTTGCCTAGTCCAGCTTTAGTATGAGGGGAGGTGCCTAGTCTTATTGCAACTGGATATGCCATGTTCTTTGATACCCCTGGGAGGCCTGCCTTCTTATGAAGGAGGGCTGAAGCAGTAGAAGAGTGGATGAGAAGAGAGGACGGAGGGGAAACTGCAGTCAGGATGTAATGTATAAGGAAAAAAATTAAATTTAATTTAATTTAAATAAAAAAAAAGATAGCTTAAAAGATAGAAAAGAAAACCATGTAAGTAAGAAAGCTGAGACCAAGGGAGCAAAGAGAAGTCTCCCAAAGGAAGTTTTTCCAGTTTCTAAATGTAAGGGCCACATCTTCCTTTCTGAGTGCTGTAGACTTACAAAGTCAGAGAGTCAAAGTTAAGCCATCACGAGCATGGACATTGTCTGTTACCCTACCCTCCCACCCTTATTCCCCAGTTGGAAACAACAGCCACTGTTCAATTCACAAATCCCAAGACCTGCCTGCAATCCCTGGGTTTAAGCATGGACACAGGCCAGGCAAGATTCAGGTGCCCGGGCCTGTTAGAGTGTAGCTATGTTGGTGTATCCTGTATACAGGTGAAAAGTGCCATTGTCATTCTAATTGATCCAGTTTGGGGGCAGGACCTGGAGGCTGTCTGCCTAATGGTCCTTAGCCCATGTGCTTATACTGGGATCGGTCTCTGGGGATCTGCACTTGGTTGGCAGTCATTTTATGGTGGATGTGGTAAATCACAAGGGTTATCACAATGACAAGGCCCAAGATGAGACCCAGAATCAGGGGCAAGGTCTCTTCCAGCTGCTCTCTCTCATCCACTGGACATTTGTGCTCTGAAATGAGAAAGAAGAAAAGCAATTAGCTCTAGTGAAAATACTCCAAATCCTGGGCACTTCTAGAAAAAGCAACATAGAAGCAGAGATGAAACAAACTCTCAAGAAAGTCTTTGTAGATTGACAGGTCATTTTTTTCTTTCAGTTAGTCTTAATATTTCTACATAATATAAGCTAAGTATATATCGCTTTAGCATGACAATATTCAGTTATTGGATTCCTGGCAGCCATCAAAACATCCAGGATGTTTAAATTTAATTTAAAATTTACTTGAAATTTTTATTTAAATTTCTAAAGTTTTGAAATTAGATATAGCCACTATCATTTTAATTTCCACTTTTAACTTTTAATTAAAAATCTAGCATACTCAGGATTACTTATAAACACAAAGTGTTTGACAAGACAAAAATAACAAGTACTGGCAATGACTAGAACATTTGGAGTTCAGCACTTGGTGAAAACAAACTGTTAAGCGGGCAAAGAGTTAAACTACCTGGTTAAACTGAGAAACTGCTAACGTGTTAGACAGTCTGGTGATTCCTACTAAAGACAAATGAACCCAGCACAGCCTTCCCTATACCAACCCCGAAAAGTGAAAATACATGGGCGTGATGAGACTGAAATGAAGCCTTAGAACTCAGCATTATCTTCCCTAGACCAACATAGAAAATGAAATTAGGTGAACATGCTGAGATTGAAATGAAAATATCCGTAGAAACTACAGAGAATGGTTAAATCTGGTTATAGCCAAAATGTTCATCAAAATGGAATAAACGTGCAGTATAATCATAAAGTAGAATATTAGTCAACGATAAAGAGGAATGAAAGATGGCTGCAAATTACAAAATGGGTGAATTTCAGAATTCTTAGGTTGCATAAAATTTGGCCCAAAAAAGTACAGATTGTATTATCCTTGTTTCTATGAAGTTCTTGAACAGGTAAAATGAAGTCTATGGTCCTTGAAACCAGAAAAATGTTCACACACAGGAAGAGGAAGACAAGAAAACTTTCATTTCTTATGAGAATTAGTTTGTATCTTTAATCAATGTCTGGGTTTCAAATACATGTAAAAATGCATTGAATTACGTACTTTCGACTGTTCTTCACTTTAAACATGACACTTTAAACTGCACACACATTTTAAAAGTTGAACATTTAATATATTCAGATTGGACTATAATTTTAAATAAAGTACATCTGATAAATATTTACACATGAACAGCCCATGTAGCTGGCATTTAGACTGAGAGAACATGTCAGTAATATTTCACAACTGGTCATGTTTTCACTCTCTTTAAAATCCAATATAATGCAATAGCTTTGTGTATCCAATGCTACCTAGAACAAAGGGAAGGGAGCATGAGAGGAGAGAGGAGGAGGGGGAGAGGGAGGAAAAGGGAAGGAGGGGAATAGGAAGTTCTGACCCTCTGATGGTCACACCTTGTAGATAACTAGGGATCCTTTCACCATATTTATGAGTCGCATGTGGAAAAATTCTGCTTTTAATATCTCTTTCAAAGAACTGAGGTTTCAAGTCAAGATGTGCAAGCAAGAATTTACTGAGTCACTGCTCTGTGCTAGGTTTTTCTGGAATCTTTTCACCACGTGCAGGACAAGCAAGAAGAGCAGAGAAGGCTTCTGAGTCCTAGAAATCATTCCTCTATAACAAAAATAAATGGGAATTTGCACTCCAGTATACATCTCTTAAAAACTAGCCCTGAATCCTTTTTCCCTTTATTTTTGGAGAGTCTCATTTGATATGTCAGGCTGTCCTGGAACTCAATAATCCTCTTGTCTCAGCCTCCTAGGATTAAAGGTGTGCATTGGTGCCCCTAGATGATGACCCTTAAATTACCATTCTGTTTTAAACACAAAGGTTATCTCTCGTCTAGTGACACAACATCTCCTCAAGGAAGATACCATTATTGTACGTTTATACATAAAGCAACAGAGACACCAAGGGGCAAAGTACAGTGCCCAGGGATAAAGGAAGCCCCATTGGAAAGAAATAGACTGACTCACAGTGTAACTGCAGTATATCTAGAGGAGAGAGGCTGGAATGCTACTGCAGATTCTCAAAAATTTGTTTTTTTGTGTTACTTTAGGAAAACCTGAACTAAAGCCACAAGAAAGGGGATTATGAGACATTATCAAACTATAGAGATACATCACAGAAGGGCCAGCATGGTGGCTAAGACATGCAATCCCAGCCCTTGGGAGGCAAAGGCCAAAGAATGTCTGCAAGTCTGGAGCCAGCCTGTGCTACATAGTGAAACCATGTCTTGAAATGGTAGACTATCTCAGCTATTTTGTTTCAGTAATGAAATGCTAACACACAACAATCTCTTCTGTTCTTATCACTCAAAACAGTGGTGCTTATGACCATTAAAGGCTGTCTGATAAAACTGTGGGCGTCTATTCAGAACAGTGCTTAGGAATACAAAAAAAAATTCATAGAAAGCTGCAAAGACAATCAAAATTCATCTTTTAAAGTGTTTTTTATTAATTTGAGATTCAGCACTGAATTTGTTTCTTCTCTGACACATGCATGGTGGCTGTGATGGACACATACATGGTGGCTGTGGTGGACACATGCATGGTGGCTGTGATGGACACATGCATGGCGGCTGTGATGGACACATGCATGGTGGCTGTGATGGAAACATGCATGGTGGCTGTGATGAACACATACATGGTGGCTGTGATGGAAACATGCATGGTGGCTGTGATGAACACATACATGGTGGCTGTGATGATAAAGTTGTGAAAACTATCAGTGTTATTCTACAAGACCTACACAGACTTCTACAAGCAGAAAAACAATGGTTTCCATTGGTGACCAAGTCACAACTACTGCAAATGGCACTGTTTTTATGATCCTCATTTATAACCAAAAGAAATGCATCATACTCTAAATTCTGATCATAGGTTAATAAAAGAGATACAACTTTGCCACTGAATTTTACACACAGACAAGCAGAAACTCACTATCCACAAACCCTGTATGCTGCTGAGTTAAAAATTCTGTGCCGTGATCTAATTATTAACTTGCAGATTATAGAGCAAGATAGGCCCCAGCTCCCTCACTAAGGAAGAGAACATCCTTGGCTTAGCCCAAATCACAGCTGACTCCACATGGACCCTGCATCTCTGTCCACCTTACAGGATTTGGAATCCCTTATACTCTGACTGAACTTGGTTTTAGAGCATACAAAATTCAGGCCTGGGGTGTGTGGCACAGGGCAAGGGAAGGGTGAACAGCAGCTCAGTGACTTGGGAAACAGATCAGACAGTACAGGGCCCATCAGATGCCAGCTGCAATAGTCTACTAGACTTCCCTCAAATTAACAATGTGCCCCCAAATCAGGTTCTGAATGGTGGGAATGGCCTTTTCTGTTGTGTTGCATTTTAAATCTATATCCACTCCCTGAGAACATGATACTCTTTACTGTTCTCCAATTGAGCAGTAGTAGGATAGGTAAAATGCCAAACTGTCTGCCTGGGGCTCTCCTAACTTCCAGACTGTTCCTGAACAGGTAGCAGGGTTGACTTTGGGTAGCTGAGTATCTCTTTGTTGTCTGACAGTGTCATTAGAGACAAGGCTTGATACTTTCGTACACCATGTGTGGGCTTCCTCTGCATTCCAGTTTTGTTCACTAAGGAACTACTAGTTTGAATCATAGGCTCACCAAGGTGTATGTGTTATAGATGTAGAATAATGAAAGTCTGGTTGATCATTAGCTGGATTCTGGTGCTGGGAACATGGCATGTGCTGCACATTTTCATTTTTCACTAGACTCTGTGCTCTCCCATGGCAGGGAAGATGCATAAATTCCATCCTGAAGAAGAGCAGACGTGCACATGGTTCATCCATTCTCCCCTTGGCCTTCACCATGTCCAATGGGTTTTAACTACAAGGCAGGCCATAAACTCCAGAGAATAGATGTCCTTAATACAGGTGTCAGTAATTGATGGCATTGGTGGGTAAATGCCAGATTTTCCTCCACCCCCTTAGGACTCTATGGCATGCCCCACCTTAGCTCCAGAGGACAGTGCCTAGAACATAGAACTCTATGACAGATTGTATGACCCTATGCACAAGCGTCTCACAGAAGCCTTCAACACTGTTCTCAGTGGTGTACTCTGGAATCACCTCCCTTTCACTGCTTACTCTGGAGGTACTGGCAAACGGTAATCCATGAAAGCAAGGCCACATTGGGAAATAATACATCAAACACAAATCTAAAACATCTGGAATCTGCAGAGTGTCACAGTGCTTATGAGAAGGCATCTTGTCAAGGCTTTCTTTGGGGAGGGTGATATTGAGAAAAGAGAAAGGTGTCGTCTCCAATACAACATTAGCCCCCACAGGCAGCGTCCCCTGGTCCAGTGGTTAAGGAAATGATAAAAAAAAAAAAAAAACCTCAGAGGATCAGTGGTATAGAGTTCCAGGGCAGAGCATTTGTCTAACATGTCTCTGGGCTCAATTGTCAGCACACAAATTTGAAAATAAATAAACAAGCAAAAACTAAAGTGTAAATACTTGTGTATTCAGGGTTCTCTGGACCTCTGATACTCTGTGTACATGGGGACATTAGTGTCTTTTGTTTGACTGTTTTCCCCTGAAAATTAAAAAGGGCCCAGTTTAATTGTGTTCTGTTTTAAATATCTACAAATTCGAGTCTCTATTAAAGGAGACCAGAGACAAACTTCATGCTCTATTATATCTTCCTGACATTACATGTCCAATTTCCCTTTCATTCAAACCATTAAAATACTCAGGATGATTCATTCCATCCCAGTGAAGAATCTCCTATCCCTCCAGCCAGAAATACCCCATACCCTCAAGGGATTATACTATGAATCAATTGCAGAAGGACAAGTTAATTAAGCCCAACTGAGAAGCATAGGGTACTTTGAACAGCAGGCGACAGTGCCATACAAAGTGTGTTTGGTATACAAATGAGCCAAAGGTACCCTCTCCATCGGCTGTTTACTTCTTCACTGCAGGCTGAGACCCTTTAGCTCAGAAGCCTGCTGGCCCCAAACTCAAAATTTTTACAAACCCATTTATTTTTTAAAACAACCCATGTAGGCAAATGTTTAGCCATTTAGAGCCCGCTTGTTTTGTGCAGTCCTTGAAACCTCACCCCACAGCTGCTGCCCATTGATAAGGGGGAGCCATGTACATATACAGCCCCAAGCCACAGCAGTCTCTACAGGATGTCATACAGAGGCACCCCAAACTCTTCTCACTCCTGCTTTTTCTTACTTACTGTTATTTTTTTCACTAAGACACATAAGTTACTATTCCTTCAGTCTCACAGAAATGCCGTTTCAATGAATGCATGATCAATCCCTTTTTAGAAGGTAAATATGCATTTAATCACATATTATTGGTTAATAGTTGAGTAATTTAGTAGCAAAACTATAGTACATTGAAATGAGTAGACCATAATAAATTGTAATTAAATATATAAGCAGCAATAAAATATGTTACTAAACTACAATGTGCTCCAATATAATCAGAAAATACCCTGGGAACTGCTTAAACATCAGAACTTCACCAGCATTAAAATAAGTTCAGGAACTATTTAACTTCACATTCCAAACTTTTTAAATTACAACATTACTGATACCATTTTGTAGTCCATGTTACCAGTGCATCTCACAGTGTGACATCTACCACCCAGAATGGATGAAAATTGATCTCACTGCTTTAAATAGCAGTAAAAGTTGGTTTTGGTTTAGGCATTCATGAACTTCAATGCACTCACATTTTTCTGGTTTAAATAAATCTTTTGCCTATATCCCCTCATATGGCCAATCACTGCTGTGCACGGTCCTGTTCCTACACTGCTCTCACTAGATACATGGCCATGTATGTTTCTTTCCTCCAGGAAGTCTCACCCTCCCCTTCCCTTCCCTGTCCTCTCTTCCCCTCCCCACCCTTCTTCTCCCTCCCCTCCCTTGTCCTCTCCTCTCTTCCTCACCCACCAAAGCTTATTTTATGTCTTTGTCTCTAGTCCTTCAAGCCTGCTACAGGATTCTGTAAATCAGCGCCATCACCAGGAGCTGGGCATGCGGAGCCCCATGCCAGGGCCTATGGAAGCAGATTCTACATACGAATATCACAACTATGTTCATTCCAGTGTGCATTAAAATTAGACTATGTTGGTAATTAAGATTGTTTCTGTAGCTAAGTCCAGTGCACTTAAAGGGACATGAGTGATGAAGATGTCAACCCTCATCTGATTGCTCTCAGCCCCAGTGACTGTCCACTTACCCATTTTACTGATCCTTCTTCACTTATCTCATATAGTAGGCTAAACAGGAAGTTGTGAAGACCATCAGGTAAAAACCTCCTGACACAGGAATGGACTTTTCACAACAAACCCCTGGTCATTTACACACACACACACACACACAAACACACACACACCTGAAAGTGCATACAATAACCATCATGTGGTTGTGTAGATATATGCCCAAATATCCTCTGGCAGATACAGTTCACTTACAAACACATAGACAACATATACAACATGCTGGAAGCCCCTAGAAGTCCAGTGCTTGAACCTGAAAGGGCAATCCAAAAGGAATCTTTCCAATTCCCTTAAATGAAATACAACAATCTCTCCAAGGTAATCAGATGCAAAGAAGCATAGGCAGGAGGTGCCAGGAACAAAAGAAGGTCGCCTACACAAAAGTGCAAGATCCAGTGAGTGATTCTGATCTCTGCCTCCTCCCAGGAGCACTAAAGCCTGGGGCAATACACAGGCGAAAACATCCCAATTACTAGCCTGAAATGCCTGGCTAATACTGCAAATTGCCTATGCCTATTCTGTCTGTATTTAGGAAATTATATGTGCTTAAAGTCTCTAGTAATCTTCCCCATCTGCAACCTTGAAATGGATAATAATTGTTTTCAAACAAAATATGTAACTAATTCTATGTGATGAATTTTGCTGATTTATAGTGAAGAGCTCTATTCTTTATTCAGTAGTTGTTTGTTCTTTGTATACAAATAAATTTAAATATACATCAGGTGTGACTTCTCATCCATAGATGACTATCAGCAATCTAAAAATAACTCAGGATGGATGCAACTGGGAGAGTGGTGAGAGACGAGTAAAATCAACAATTATAACACAGAAGTGCCAAGAAACAAAGAAGAGTTAAAACAGCTGACCAGCAGATAGCAAAAGCCACTAAAAGTTCCCACTTGAACTCAAATGTGTTTGTGGTAACAACCCTACAAGGCCCAGTATTCACATAAAGAGTTCATGAGTCATCAAAAACCATAATATGTCATATTACATGTACTATTTCATCTTAAGAGAGATACTCAGTGCTACATTTTATAAATATTCCTATAATAAGTAAATATTGGGATTCTGACCTCTCGATCTTTGTTTCCACTTCTAAAATACACACATATGCAAGTCTATGTCAACTGAATATTAGCACATCTTTTAGTCAATTACCTGGGCATCTAATTATCTAGTGCTGTGTTAGATGTTAATAAAGTCAAAATGAATAATAGCCAATGCCAAAATGAATAACTGGCCTGGGACCTAGAATGCAGCACAATGGAAAAGCATTAAGATGGAGGCCTGAATTCTATCCAAGAGCACCACAGAAAGACAGAAGGCTAAAGAGAGTGAGAGAGCAGGTGGCATGAGGTAAGGAGAGATAAGAAAGAGAGAAGGAAGAGGTGCCCAAAAGAAGGAGGTGCCTTTCTCTCAAGGAGAATTTACCTTCAGAATTCTCAAATGCTCTGGGAATAATTATTCAGGAGGGGTGGAGGCATTCTGCTGGGTATAAGTTAAGAGAAAGCTTCCATATGGTGAATAAGAATTAACTTGGGAAATGGTAGTGGGTGACTCAGATGGGGATCTTCCAATATTATGAACATTTAAATAATTCATTGTATTCACCTGATAATCCCAACCCAGTGGAAAGTACAAACAAAGTAATTAGAATCTGCCTATGGGTAATAAGCAGAGTATCAAATTGCCTTGAAATAATTCCTCCCTTAGGAGTGAGAGAACAAAGAAGTGAGAGAGGGTAGGCAGGGGTGTGTGTTGTAGAAAGTTGCTGCATTCACTTTATAACCTCTAAATCTGGTGGAAATGGCCTTTGCAGCATAGAAGGAATGCAGGCAAAAACATCCCGGGAGCCCCATAAGTCCCTCTTCTCACCCATCTTAAAAGCCAGCCCCCTCTCCCTTTCCCAGCACCAACCTAACTTACCTTCACTGAAGACAAAATCGGAGATAATGTCAAAAGGTTGGATGTGTACTGCGGACAGAATCATGGTGACCGTTTTCTGAGGATCACTGGAGGCCAGAGAAATGGACTGCTGAGCCTGACATTCATAGGACATCCCAGCTGGGGTTACCAAGGCAGCGAGGTGATGAGAGTTGGCCGTGTGCTTTCCAGCTGCAGAAGAACCAAAGCATCAATTGGGCTGGATGTGCCCTTGTTGCTCCTAGTCCAGGAAGATCTCTGCTAAGCCCAGAATCTATGCTTTCTATTGGTGCTGCAGTCCCAGGGCTGGAGCTCCAGCAAAGACACCAAGTGGAACCAAGTGCCCCATTCCTTCTGAGATTTTCCTCATTAGGAAGTAATTTGGGATTTCATTTTGAAGGAGTGTGCTGCCTGAAAATACAACCCTTTTGACTAAAGCCTCTATCGGCAATTCCAAAGACAGAACAGTGCACACAGCTCTCCACAGCTCCCACCCTATTTTTCTCTTTTTCTGGCTCACACTTGCTATTCTTTCTCTTTCCTTCTCTTTATTCTTCTTATACTACAGAAAATACTTGATTATTTTGGCAAAAGGAAAGAAAAATAATTGTTTTGCCACAATTATCAAACTATGAAGAGGAAGAGATATTGCCAGCATTATTTTGCATCCTCAATAAAAAACAAACAAACAAACAAAAAACTCTTTCCAACACAGAGCCTGACAAGCGAGACAGTGAATTTTGCTTTTGTTTTAAAATACATGTAAATGTATTTCTGGTCTTTAACAGTGCTTGCAGATAGGTACGTTGTTATTTAAAGTGTGGGTGCTCTTCTCCCTTTGAATGTTTTTGGAAGACCAGAGTGAGACTGGGTGGAGAAAACTAATGAATTAAGATATGGGATACAAAATCTGCCCTGATGTAGCTGTGGTTAAAGCCCCAGAGAGCTATGCCATTGTGCACAGAAAGACCCTGAAGCCCACTCAACCCTGTCACATTGTCTTCTTGCATTTTTTAATACATTAGAACAAAACAGTCTGTGATGTAGAAAGAAAATCACAAAACTTATTGGTGGCCCTTCTATGACAATGTCACATTTCAACTGAGTCTAAAGGATTTATGGTCCAGGCTTTCCTGAGAACACCTAGACACTCACACCTCTTTGACCCTGGAGAGCAAGCAGGCCCCAGCTAGGTTTGATCTCAGAGCACAGATCCCAGAGCTGTTCCCAAGACCCAGAGATGTTTTTGGCTTGCTCTTGCTCCCGTGCACAAGCTCTCCCATCCACATTGGACTACTTACCACTCACTGGGTCTTTAAAGTGAGTTTTCTCTAAGGTGTCATAGACAAACTGCACCTTGCTCAGCCTCCAAGTCGCCTCTGATCCTTTGGAAGTGTTGTGACTTTCCTGCCAAGATAGGGAGGTTCCTGTGGACAGCTCCAACTGCTTTATAATGGACAATCCCAGAGGCCACTACCGCGCTCACCCACGCGGACTTCACCATCTCTCTGAGTCCCCCCCCCCCCACGCACCGTATTACCTTTACAAATAGCATTTTGAGTGTGTAGGCGCGATCTACCCAGAACACCTGCAGCTCCGATTCGTTGTGGCCACAGCGGCCATTCACCTCAGCTCCCCGGGTCAAGGCGATCTCAGCCTGCTCTGTGATCAGCTGGGAACACACACGCCCCGCGCCCCCTCAGCGCGTGGGGCCCTGGCGCGGATCGGGAAGGGTTGCGCTTCCAAACTCTCTAGCTTGCAGGTTTGGGCGCTCCTGTGCACGCGCGCTCCGGGGGTCCAGGAACATGCAGGTAGATTCTTACGTGCACACCCCTCCAGGAGGGGAGCAGAAAGGGGGTTTACTTTAAAGCAGGCAGGGCGAGCAGAAGGCGTTGCAAGCTGGAACCCCCATGCAGCATTCGGGAACAGCCTGCAGGGGTTTTGGGGGGAAGAGGCGGGCAACTGAGGTCTTGGCAGGGCCTGAAGGGAGGGTGCCCTTCGGCCCTGCAGCCCTAGCAGCAAGCCGGGGAGGAAAAAGGTTCCTTACATCCACGTAATTGTTGGCCCACACATCATAAGGTACAATAAATTTGGCTGCAAACTCTGCCATGAGACACGTTGTCCCATTTTCCCGCACCACAAATATGTCTTTCCCAGGGCTCGTGGAAAGGCCCGAAAGATTTTCCACTTCTTGTTCTGCCACGGTTTGGGCCATTGCATCTGCGGAGCAAGCAAAGCAATCTCATCGATTTCAGGCTCAGGTAGCCCGCGGCTTTAGGACACTGGAGACAGTTCTCTGCAGGCTTTGGAGTGGCAAAGTTCCCAGCTCGAAGCTGTGTGCTCCGCAAGCCATTTCTCCAACTCAGCGCTACCAAATCCAGATTCACTGTCTCTGATTTATAATGAAAACAGAATCTAAAACAAAATTAAATCCTTACTTACAGTACGATTGGGCTTTAAAAAACACACTTGGGGGATTAAAGCTAAACCTTTCTTGCCAGTGCCGTGCCCTCCCCCTCCCTATCATGAGTATGGACTATCTAGCGTGCTCTGTCTGGGTGATACCACACAGGTGTGTGGCTTGTGGGGAGTTCTCTAAACCGATGGGCCATCCCCACCGTCAGCCCAAAATAATCACAACACATAAGGAGCAATTTTAAACCTAAAGCTACTGGCTTTACTCTGTGGATTGGATTCTCTGCAGAGTACATCCTGCACTCCTGGTCCCCAGACGCTACTCACGGAAGAGCATCAGGAGAATCCGAAGTCTGTCTCCGCTGAGAAGGGCTTTTCCTAGGAGATCCATGCTCGCAGTTGCCGCCAACCAGGCAGATGTGTTGCTGCTGCAAAGGCCGCCCTGAGAGGAAATCCCTCAAAGTGGCCGGTAGAGTGAGCTAAGGGAGGGGGGGAAAGGGGTGCGGACTGGGAGGAGGGAGCGCTAGATGTCCAGTCGCGTGCTGCACCGGGCGCTGTGGCTCTCGCGCGGCACACTGCAGAGGAAGCACCCAAGATGCAGGAGCTGTCCACGCCTAGAGTGCTGAAAATGACGAGGTTGTGTTCCAGGACTTGTAATTTGGCTGTCTAGAGGGCCAATGGGATTGGGATGGTGTGTGGGAGGAAATGTCTCCCTAGGTCTGTTTTCTATTCTGCAGTGGTATCTGCAAAGATGAGTCTGTCCTAGGAAACTTAATGCCACCCTCGGACTTACTAAGCCCTCCCACCAGGTACAGTCAGTACTTAGTGTAGATATAACACCACTGGAACCCTGGATCCTGGAGAGACGTCTGCTCCTGAAAGAAGGCAACAGAGCTCAGACTGTTCCTGCTTTGGAGAAAGGGGGTAGGCAGGAACAGAAAAGGAAATGCTATGGCAACAGTTTCTGGCTTTCAGAGACATCTTCTCTATCTGCTCAAGAGCTTCTAAGTTTAAAACGACACCTCCTCACAAAGGGGAACCAAACAATGCCGCATATCCTTGTGGACAGAGTGGGCCATGAGTCCTGCCCTTTGAGTGCATGTGGCCTGAGCTAGCCTAGCTCATTAAGTTGTGATCACTCTGTTAAGAGCGTTGCAAATGAACCTAAAGCTTGTGAGCATACAGGGTTATCTGGGGTCTGGTAGGACAGAAATTTTAGAACTGTTCTGTAGGTGAAGACCCAGCATTATGTAACAGAAGCATGCGGGTATTACTCTAAGGCTTCTAGGGGAGCTGAAAGGCAAATACCGCTGGATAATTCCTTTATTTGCATTTGGTAGTTCGCTGAATTTTTTTAATTATTGCTCTATAAATCAGAATGCACCTCTTTTGGGAGTAGACATGGTGCCCTCATTAATTGTAATGATGTCCAAATATTATTAGAGGATACTGTGTGTGCGGTCAATAAATAATAATTGCCTTAAACACATGTCATAGCCAATGTCATGTTAAAGGGCAAACTACAAAGTGTTTTTACCTATGTTGTCAGTTTGAATCTCAATACAATTTTAGAAGCTGAGCAAGGGAAAATATAGGTTATTGTTATACCTTCCCCAATGTAAGACGTTGAGAAATTAAATGACCTTCTGAAATGTCATATGGTTAGTTAGAATTAAAATAGAAAATCACATGTTTTAACTTTATAGGGATCGTATTCATTTCTCTTTATATAACATTTTGACTCCAAAACACAGCACATTATGACTGCCATTACAAAGCTTTATTAAATGACAAACAGTCTGAAACCTAAAAATATCAATAATCTAGATACTTGATATGGATAAAGTGCTGATTTAAGTATAGAGATTCTAACACAGTATTTGCTTCAAACTGCCAATATACTTATTTGCATTTATTTTTTAAAAACATATTAAAAAGTAGATCACTAGCAACTCAAATTATAAAGTAACACTTGAATTAATACTGAAGCTCAATATCTTTTGGTATATATCTGCATCTTGGTATTTCATCAAAAAAATCACAAGTAATATAAAATATTACATACACAGAAATGGAGGCAAATTTCAACTCTTATAAACATAAAACATAGACCTTGTTAGCAATACTTATGTAACATTTATTTTCCTGTGGTTCTGTAAAATGTATAAAGCAAGAAAGCATTCATCCTCTGTGTGTGTGTGTGTGTGTGTGTGTCTGTGTCTGTGTCTATGTTGATCTCTCTCTCTCCTCTTGCCCTCCCTCCTCCTCCTACTTTAATAAGGAAAGAAAGGATAGGTTTACCATTAGGATGTATTACTTACATTTGTGACCTTCTACAGAACTGAGTTTTTCTTATTTAAAAAAATTGTAACATTTAAGGCAGTGGTTCTCAACCTTCTTAAGGCTGTGACCCTTTAATACAGTTCCTCATGTTGTGGTGACCCCCCAAGCATAAAATTATTTTTGTTACTATTTCATGATTGTAATTTTGCTACTGTTCTGAACCATAATGCAAATATCCGTGTTTTCTGATGGTCTCAGGTTACCCCTATGGAAGGGTCCTTCGACCTTTGAAGGATCACGACCCACAGGTTGAGAACCACTGATTTAAGTGATGTCTGGTTAGGCTACTTGAGCAACCAAATTTAAAAATTATTCAAAATAAAATACAGATTGAAACCATCCATATACTTTAACTGAGTACCAACCATTTGCATTGTGTATAGTGAGATAAACAAATAGCAATATAAAAGCAGGAGGGTTGCCTGTAAAAGATTATAGTGATTTCTTTTATGGTGCATTATTGCAGATATCATGACCTTATGAGTTGTTGAACAATAAACTAAATTCATTCATGATGGTCTGCTTTCATAATAAGATGGTAGATGAGGAAAATTCTTGCCAATGGTCTTAACCATTCTGCATGATTTGTACAATGTGGTTCTTTGGTAATTATTTCTTTACATTCCTTTTCATTCCTGATAGAAATGATTCTTCGTTGACACCAAAGAGTATTTAAACAAGTTGAAAGGGAAAAAAATGGGAGGGACAGTTTTAATTTTTTCCTCCTGGGAATATCATTTTCAAAAAACAATAATGCAATGTGTGTGTGCATGTGTGTGTGTGTGTGTTTGATCTTAGACATGGCTTACACATATAAACCAGATAGCTTATCACTGATGACTCTTATTTGCAACACAAACTGGATTATTAAATCTTTAACTTGCATCTATATTTAATTTAACAACTGTCTAATTGTCTTGAACAAGATATATTTGGGTCTTTACCATAACCAGAAAAGTGATAAATGAAAATTTAGCAATAAATCATACTTGGAGATATTGACAAATGGGGCTGGAAAGACAGCTTAGTGGTTAAGAACACTGGCTGTTCATCTAGAGGACCCAGTTCAACTCCCAGCACTCACAAGGCAGCTTACAACCACCTTTGACTCCAGTCCCAAGAGACAGGATGCCATTTTCTCACTTCCGTGGCATATACATGGTAATAGACATTCATGCAGATGAAACATCTATACCCATAAATAAAGATATTAACAAAGATCTCCAGAATAAATCTGATCCATTGCTCACACCTGGAGTGTGAAAAGGTAGGAGAAATGGTGTAAATGTGTGCATTTGTATAGATGATGGATGTGTCTATCTTCAAAATCACAGCTACTGCTAGACAGCATCAAATGTCAGGTGTAAGTATAACTCAAATGCACTAGCTTTGTGATTTCCAGTAGGTCATCTGAGTCCTTCAATGGATTCATTCCAATCTATGTACTCACTCGTACTAGTTTTTGTGACTCTCCTGCCATCTGATGATCCCTGCATCATACATGTAGTGGAAGTGTATTTCCAGTTTTGGTGGGAGAAAGTAAGACCACATGTGAAAATATGAATGGCATTAATGTGTGTGTAGTAACATTTTTGAAGCAAAAGGAGGAAGGGCTGTAAATGACAAGAAAAGGAGGCGCTTGGGAAAGGAGGGTCTTGACAGAAGTATCAAATTAACTGAGATGGAAGGCAAGGCAATGCAGACAAAAATACATCTTCATGCAAGTAGACAATGCAAAGATGGAACTCTTCATATTTCCATGTTTATGAATTTACAATAAAAAGAAATTAGAAACCAAATCCATCGTGTTTTGTGTACCATAACTCTCTGTATGGTTTCTCTGACAATTTATGTACACACATATGCAAAACAATGGTATCCACAAAACTTCTCCCAAATGAAATAAAACTTTTCAAGTTGGTGCATCTCTAAAATTGACTGGCATAGAATCATGACAAAATTCTGAAAATTGATAAACATTACTTACTAGAAAATGATGTTTATGTGCTTCATGAAGAAAAGGCTGTTCTTTGTTCCAACTGAAATTTGGGTATTGAGATTTCTATCCACCTTATAGTGAAGTATAAAAATGATACTGCTGTACAACACCAATGACATGCCAGCCAAAGTGCACACAGAAATGCAACACAAATCATAGAAGCAGGATAATTAAACTAAACTAAACTAGACCCACACACTTATTAAGCCAGAAATAGTCTCACACAAGCCTTTCCTTTGTTTAACTCATCACAGAACAATTATCTCATTACACCAATCATTACAGACCTCAAATCCTTTCTAGAATAGAAAACAACTGGAGATAAGAACTGAAATATGTTTTCATCAGAATATTTTGTTCATCTGTTGTTAAACACCATCATATTTAGAAAGGATCTGAAATTGAGATTGGGTTTCCTGATGCACTCAACTATCCTGGTCATGATGTGATTGCCTTCATTCTACAATTTCTTTGGTCCCTCCCACATTTATTTCAACAGGAGCTGTTTTTACAAGGAGAGCAATCATCGAAAGAAACAACCAGAAGAATGGCCCTTTCATTGGCTGTGTTTTTAGCAAGACCTGAAGAAATGGCATGTATGAATTCAGTTAAAACAAATGGTTTCACCACGGAGGGTGGAAGAGACACGAGCATACCAAGCCTAGCAATGCACTGAAGCAAAGGAACAATTTTCATCTTTGTGCCAGTCATTCTGTGAGTGTTCTGGCTAGGTTTTACTTGATTAGGTGGGGCTTTGGGTACCACCAGTGTAAGTCTTAGCCCATGGAGCAAAGTCTACACTGCTTCAGTGTGTAAGGTCTTAGGCCAAGGAGCACAGTCTCACTACTTCTTAACAGCAGGTGAAACTTTGCTAAATTGGGGCAAAGTTAAAGCAAGACTTATAGGAGTTTGTGATTTTTGTTGCTTCATCCTTTAATATATCTCTCCAAGAAATAACTACACCGTGGACCTATGTAAGGTTAGGCAATCGGAGATTCATGTTAAATAATTTGTTACCTGACATCTGAGATCATTTAATGGCTTAAAAATCTCCCTCAGGAGGTGTCAGTCCCTAGTGAATTTAGTCACTTTGGTTACTCTTATTTGTCTATCTGAAATTATTTTCATATTACCTTGAAGCTAGGCTAGGGTCAATAACGGCATTACAGAGGGAGGCTGAGAGGGTGAGAGTGGAGACAGAGCCTTTTGTTCTCTGCTAGAAGCCATTCAAGCCCAGCAACTGGGGGGAGATATATCTTTACAATAATATATTTTACTTTACAACAATATATGACAATAATTTATAATAACATATGTTAGCAATAATATCATTGCAGTATATATATGTATATGTATATATTACTACGCCTGTAGTCTTGATACCTTCACTCTAAGCTGATGAAGTTCTGAGCCTAGGAAAGACCTTGGCTCCTAGCACCCTGTTGTTGGCTTCCCTACAATCCGTTATACCCCAGGAAGACTTGCCAAACTAATAGAGCTGGGAGAATAAAGAATGAACCTGCTTAGCTCTCTGCTCTCTGTTTTCTGGGTCTCTCCATTCCTTGTTCTGCCTGGGGTAGGTGGACTGGAGCTAGAGTAATCCTTAAAGTGTTTAAGAAGGAGAGCGATCAAGTTACAAAGATTTCACTTCTCCTTTCCTCCCCCACCTGAAACCACCAGCTCCATATCCTTACCTCTAGGAAATTGCCCCAGCCATTCAGGTCCAGGTAAGAATTCCAAAGGGGTGTCTGAGATCCTACCGGCGCTTGTATTTTTGTAGCATTCCGGGCTCCAAGTAAGGGTTTCAATACAGACAATGGTTTCTGCTCAAAGAAGGTGGAAGCCAAAGAGGGCCAAAAGGCGCGCTGGGAACCAGGGTGGGGGTGGGGCCCGGAGTCAGGTGGCCCGACGTTAGGTTTTGTTCTCCTTCACTCCTTTTTTTCAGTATCTGGGGACAAGTTTGGAGTGTGGGTCATTCCAGCTAGAAGAAAAATCCAGTCTTCCACTTTAAGGAGCGTGTCCAGGGACAAACCAGGGACCTGCCTTTAATCAAAAAGTCTTCAGCTGAGAGGCAGCTCCTGAGCTCAGAGACTGCAGAGCCCAGAGGGCTCCCAGCAGCCAGTCTCTGCACAGTGCCGCCCAGTGCTACTGCAGGACCTGGGGGCTGCGTTCCTCCAGACTGGCCAAAGAGCAACCTGTCCTTCCGGACTCGCCCCTTCTCCACTGGATGGAGCAGGTTACAACTCTGGGCTCTCACAATTTATACAAACCAAGGAGTCATTCGCTATATACCTTTGAAATTTTATATATAAAATTTGCATACATGGAAACATCGCGTTTTGGATTTGGTTTTCCCTATGTGTTTACTTTTAGGTTGATTTTTTTTTATTTAAAAGCCAAGTTAATAATTTCTCAGGCTTGCCCCAAATTGTAAGATTCCGAGGTCCCTCAGAGATCCGAGTCCCTCAGAGGTTTACTTCAGCTCTCCAGTTAAGGATGAGCACCTTTCAATGCAATTTCCAGGCCCAAATCTGTCGTCCCCCCCTACCCCCCGGGATTTCCCGCGCCTGCCACCCTTCTGATTAATAGTCTAGCTGTGAATGTTCGGTAACTGTCCACAGCCCTGTCTCAACCGAAGCCAAAGCGCCCTTGAATCCCAGGCCAAGGAAACCACAGCCAGCTATGCACACCGACGCAGGTCACCCAGAGGTCCAGAGCCCTGCAGCTCTGCTATTCCCTTTGACTAAGCGCACAGATGGGGCACGCCTCCTGCCTGGCGCTCCCAGTCAGCGACACTCCTGGGAGATGCAGGCTGATGGATCACCTCATTTCCCAATTTGATGGGCCGGAACCTGGCTGGGGAGGTTGGGTCTGCAAGCTGGAGGTGGTCTCAGGAACTCTCAGTGCTGATTTTATCTGGCAGAACAGATATCTAAAGAGAAAGCGCGAGCCCACAAAAACTAGGCTTCAGTTCCCCTTCTCTCCGGTACGGGTAAGGCGCATGTGGTGTTTGCAAGGAAGCTGAATGTGGTGGATGTTGCCAGGGAGCCTCCGCATAGGCATCCACTGGTTCTTTCAGGCTATAGGCTGTGAAATGCAAGGCCTGGCCCTTCTGATGTAGGGGAAAGAGGCATAGGCGGACTGAAATTAGCAAAAATCAAAGTAAAACAATGATCTGGTCTACACCTCACAAGAACGGGAACTTGGTTCATCCCAGGCCCAGGCAAGACAGGACAAAAACCACGTGTGTATGACACCATGCTAAGGAAGGCAACCTGAGGAACCTGTGTGGAGTCCAAGTAGCAGTAGAGTATCATGAAAGGCAAGAATCCCCTGTCCGACTCTCCGAAGGATCCAGAAAGTTGCGCTCAAGGGACAGGGCAAGGCCGCTTATTGTTTCAGCACCAGGATGACAGCTCTAACAGGAGTTGTAAAGGGTGACTGACTCCCAAGATTTCCATCCCCATGACTGAGCTTAAGGGACAGGAAAGCACTAGGTTGGAGAAGAAATCAAGCCATTAGAGACTTACGTGTCTGGAGTCTGACTGTAGAATTTGTGCTGTTTGGTTTCCTTTAAGCTTTGGGGAATCTTCCTTCAGATCTCTGGAGCTCCAATTCCTACAAGGTCTTTGTCCTAAATCCAAGGCTTTTGTTTAAAGTGGAGCTTGGAGGATGCCAAGGGAATTAGCTTGGATTCTCCAGGATTCCCTAATTCGGGTGGACACACAGCAGAATAAACTGTCCAGCCCAGACCACACAGTAGGGAAAAGCTGCAACTCATTTAGGACCCCAGAGCTCACCTAGCTCAGGGCATCTAGGTGAAATACTGCTCAGACTGTGATTCTTGGACTGATAACATTGTGTTTCCCGGGAGGCTGCTGAAGAGCGGGGTCCTTACCTCGGAATCTGCCTGTTGCAGTGGGGAAAGCCCGGGCTTCGCTCACAGAGCCCGAGTTTAACTGTTGCCAGCTTATTCAAGAATTTCCCAGGATTCTCTTCATCTGTCAATTGGGAATTGTTTTGAAAGCCCTGGAGCTTCTATGCACACCAAGACAACATGTGGAACTAATGAAATTGAGATCCGTAGCTAGTGAAACTCAGGCAGGACTGTGTTTTTAAGTGTCCCAGGTAATTTTCATGGAAGCCAGGAATGGCAACCGTGGAAATAATCTAGATTACTTGTGAGCTGAGACCAGAGACAGATCCCATGCAAGACAATGTGTACCACATTTAAGATATGAGCCCTTGACACCCTGACTCATTCTGATATCAGTAGCATGACCTTGAACTAACTAATTCACCTTCATAAGAGTTTCTATCACAAAGGGTATTGGGAGGACAGAGAAGCAACCTCAATAAATGTTAGTTGATAAGGCTACGTTTCTCAGTTTCTCTGCTGTAAGTGTGTGTGCTGGGGTGTATTACATAGGTGAGCACTGGCCAGGGAAAGATATAGGCGTCTTTTTATGTCACTCTAGGCCTTATTTGTTAGAGTCAGGGTCTCTATCTGAATCTTGAGCACGTGTGTTTCAGCCAGGCTTGTTGCCCTCCAACCACAGCAATCCTGTCTTTGCCCCTGGCAAATCCTGGGGTTCTGAGTATATGGGAAACCAGCCCTAACTTCATGAGAGTGCTGGGATTCCAACTGAAGCCCGTATTGTTTCATAATAGTCACTCTGAGCCACAGAGAGTCATTTCTCCAGACCTTCTGCTATGGTTTTGGTATGGTTTGTTTCTACTCAAGCTTGTGTGGAGGCTTGGTCACCATTGTAATGGCGGTAGGAAGTGGTGGGGCATTTAAGAGGATTTGATTTCATGAGAGATTCATCCACATGAAGGGATTGCTGCTCTTCCCATGAGGGAATAAAAGAGCCTTTCACTGCCCCTTGTTTGGTCTGGCATGTGCACCATTTCCCATGGGTCTACTTCTCCTTTCTGTTTTCCCACTAGGAATTGAACTGCCTTGTGGCTCTGCAGAAGCTAAACACCATGTTTTTGGACCCCCATAACTGTGCTTTCTATAAACATCTATTTTTATAAACTCAGATTTAGTCATTAGCTTATACCCACAAAATAGTTCAAGATACTAATTTTAAACCAAAATAGTTGAGGGGGCCTGATAACCTCATCCTTCAAGCAGCCGTCTTCCAGAGCACAGTTTCTTATTTTTGCTGGACTGATGGCATTCCTGTCCATCAGTTACAGATACTGATGTGGAGTATGTTCACAGCTTGGGAAGGCCCTACCTAGAATTCGGGTTTGGGTGGAACTGTTTGTATATCTAACACATACTCAGATGCGTCCGGTCAGAAGGTACCAAACTCAAGAAACACATTGCCAAATGAATAAGGACAGGATGCAACTATAACCAGAGTGCATGAGAGACAGGGGAGATAGGTGGATCTCTGGAACTCACTGGTCAGTCAGCCAGCCAACCCAATGAGCCCCAGTTTCAGAGATGATGCATCCCACAAGATGGAGAATAATTGAAGAACAAATCTGAAGTCAACCTCTGGCCTCCGTGTACACCCACATGGATACATGCCTACACCCACATGCACATCTGCATATGCCCACATGGACACGTACCTGCAACCACACACACACACACACACACACACACACACACACACAAATTAGAAATAAACATTAATCAATAGTAGTTTTGCCTAGTACAAATGGACTGCACACTACACACACAATTAAAATATTCTGATAGGCTTAAAATAAAAAGAAAACTACATGATTAACTTTAATAATATACATTAACACAAAATAATATTTAAAATTAATATTTTAATATCTAATGTAAAAAATATGATGAATTTTTTTGTTTGAAATCTTTGAGATCTGGCCTCTCTAATATGGTTCAGCCACATTTGAAATACAGAAAAGTCAAAAGTGTCTAGTGACTTCTGTATTAGACAGAGCAGGCCTTGAAATGCCTTCAACTGGAAAGGCACATTAAATTTCCTTGTCCCCTTGGAAACTGTCTGGAAATGCACATAAGCCAGAATGTCTAAAATTTTGACTGTAAATAATTATGCAAAGATCAAATGTCCACATGGCTGGGTTCTACAGAAGGTTCTTCCTAGCTTCTTGAAGAAGCCACTGGTTGCCTTTTGGGTGTGTGCTTACATAACAGAGATGAAGCTTTGGTCTCTCTCTCTCTCTCTCCTACCCCCTTTCTCTCTCAGAACAAATCTTTCCCAAGGATCCCATCCACATGGCATCTTCTGCATGGAACTATCATCTCTTTAAGACTAATCTAAATACCATTGCCCTGGAGAGTAGGCCTTCATCTGAATTGGAGGTTTGGAGGTATTATTAGCACATGCTTTTTGTTTTCATGCGAAAGGCAAGAGAGATGTGGGAAATAAAAGGATGCAACTGGTAAGGTTATGTCAGTCATGTGGGATAGAGACCAAAGCCTCCCATATTTTTCATATAATGATCAGCTGGATTTATGTTTTGGAAGGAAGTTTAGTTGTATCTTTTGTTTTGTTCTTGCTCCAACGTGAACATCCACTGCCGTTTCCTTTAACTGTGACCTCTTCCTGCAGTGGAACTGTTACCCTAAACTCTTGTTCCATGAAATTCTGGTAATATTAAACATGTAATTGATTCTTGTTTTAGGGATCAATTCCTGATGCTAGGATGGAGGATAAGACATTTCTCAGTCTATGACAAGGCATTCTTGCTCTTATTTGGTCTTGGTGAAGAGAATGTTGAGGTCTGGAGCTGTTAGAAGATGACAGATAGCTCGAAGCAAGAGAGAATAAAAACAGCAGATGGGTATTGACCATTGTGCTTCATTCCCAGACTCCATTATTACTTTGAAAATAACTATTGTATACTACACAGCAGAAATAAATAACAACATCTTGAATTTTGCAGGGAAATGGATGGAGCTAGAAAACATTATTTTGAGTAAGATAACCCAGACACAGAAAGACAATTATCACATGTACTCACTCATAGGTGGTTTTTAAACATAAAGCAAAGAAAACCAACCTACAAACCACAATCCCAGAGAACTTAGACAACAATGAGTCACTAAGACAGACTTACATAGATCTAATCTACATGGAAAGTAGAAAAAGACAAGATCTCCTGAGTAAATTGGGAGCATGGGGACGTTGGGAGAGGGTTGAAGGGGAGAGGAGAGGCAGGGAGGGGAGCAGAAAAAAAAATGTAGAGCTCAATAAAAATCAATTAAAAAGGATTCATATTAAAAATACAAACATTAAAAAAGAAAATAACTATTGTAAAATACATAACATTTAGGATAGAGCGCTGTGCTGGCTAATTTTATGTCAACTTGCCACAACCTATAGTCATCTGAGAGGCAGAAACCTCAAGAAAATGACTCCATAAGATTCAGCAGTAGGCAGGCCTGTAGAGCATTTTCTCAGTTAGCAATGGATGAGGGAGAGCACAACCCATTGTGGCTGGTGCCACTGTATGCTGGCGGTCCTGGCTTCTATAAGAGAGCAGACTGAGCAAGCCATGAGAAGCTAATTAGCAATCAGCACTTCTCCATGGCCTCTGCATCAGCTCCCACCTCCAGGTTCCTGCTCAGTTTGAGCTCCTGCCTTGGCTTTCCTCAATGGATGAAGCCAAATAAACCCTTTCTTTCCCATGTTGCTTTTGGTCATGGTGTGCCACCACAATGTTGGAGGAATCTTTCTGCACTCCAGCACCAATGAGAGTGGAAGAGAAGAAATACCACCAGTGGGCCAAAGCCACAATGGTTCCTTAAGAGCCTCAGTATAGGGTTCAGTTTTCATTATTTCATTTCATACTTTAAAACCACAAGGTGGGGCCGACAAGCAAGTAAGATTTTACAGAAGCCTTCTTGACAGTCAACGGGTTGTTAACAACAACCCATTATTTCAGCTATTTCTCCAGGTCATTCTGTTCCAGGAACTTGGCAAGTAAGCAGTACAAGCAGTGCTTTAAGTAAGTCACTAAAAAAAACCCAATAAATCAGTTCTAATAATTGGTCTTTTCTCCCTTCTTCTACTTCAACATTCATAATAACCCTAATTAAAACAAGCCAACTTGGGGGAATGCTATTTCTTTAACATGTCCTGTGAACCACCTGCAGTCCAAGGTGCTTTGAAAATCAGAGGTCAGATTTAAACAAATCTAGTATCTGACAACAGGATGCATTTGCTTCTCACAACCAATTGTTCAACCCCATTGCTGAAGGAGTCTTCCAAGAGAATAAAGTGTGAACTAGACCTTCACAGGAGTCTCAGCGAGCAAAGCTAATGCTCCCTGTATGAGCAATACATTCTGCACTTACCTGACCACCATTGTACCAACACCATTGTGTTGTGGTTATTTTCCTATTTTCTTTGCTAGTTAAGAACTCCTTAAGGGGAATGACTGTATTTAGTCCATCTGTATCCTCAATACTTGTAAGAATATCTACAATACCGAAACCTAATTTGCAAAAATAGTACAATGTTTTCTTAATTTGCACCTCTCTATGACATCCTTTTTGTTGTTTTCATAAGCTATGTTAAATCAGCATGGACATGAGGTAAAAATACTATGCAATCATGATCTTCTAAAATTATCTGGTGCATTACCAATGGGTGAAGTCCTACTATATAATCACTTGTGAGTATTTATCAGAGATTGTCTTTTTTTTTTTAATAAAAAGAAAGCCAGGCAGAGGCAGTACACAGCTTTAATCCAAGCTCTTGGAAGACAGAGGAAGGAGGATCTCTGTGAGTTTGAGGCCAGCCTGGTCTACCATACAAGTTCTAGGACAGCCAGAGTTGTTACACAGAGAAACTCCATCCTAAAAATCCATAAGTAAATAAATAAATAGAAAATATTTTGATTTGTGTATCAAGAACTTTAAGTCTAAAAGTTGATATCAAAACACACAATAAGTTTGAAAATCTATAGATAATTATTGTTGAATTTAACCTCCCTTTATTGTTTTAGAGCATTTCTAGAATGCTCCCATTCGAATCTGAAAGTATGATGTGTCCTGATGACAGAATTGTGGTTTCCTACCATCTGTCCACATTGTCATTCTTGTCTTTCTTTTTCTTCTCTGGACAAGGAACTGGTAGACTGTTCTTGGCTCTTTCTCAGAAAGTGACTCTTCCTTATGTGTTTCTTTTTATGCTGTTAGTTTTTCCTCTTTTCAGATGTCCACTCTTCTATTATCTGTTTCAACTCCTATACTTTAGTTTTGATTTTAATCTTGGCTCTCTTTTCTTTCTTTTCAATAAGTTCATCCTCTTTATCTGCCTCTTCTATTTAGGGTTCTTTAGAACAAGTTGAAAGTGTGGAGCTACCAGAGGGACTGTAAATCTTCACTTCACTTCTGTGTTCCTACTTTTCTATTTTTCCTACTGTCTTTCCTAGTCTGCTTATTTTTCTTGTCCCAGAGACCATCCTGAGTTGTTTTAGGTTGATCAACAAAACACTAGGTATTGTCCTTGCCCTTGGGCCTTTGTCCTTGCTTCTTCCTCAACTGGAAAGCTCTTTCCACACTGTTTCATGCCCCATAACTACACTACACCCCTATCCCATTTATCTTCAAATGCTGCGTTCTCACGGAGCTTTTTCCTTGGTATCCATCCTACTCAAACAGCACTGCTCTCTCCCCACAGCTACACTTTCCACGCTCCTTCCAGGTTTTCCACTTTCTTGTCTCTTTCTGCACTTCATATTAAAAGGATCTGTACTGTTATAAGATACACTATTGATTTTGATACTATAAGAAAGGAAGCATGCCATTAGCTAAACTGTGGCAGGCCATTGATTAAGACTCATTCAGATTGAATAAAGAAGAGAAATTGTGGCTTACAATCAATGAAACGTATTCATTTATAGCATCTATTGTTATCTCATTTGGGTAAAATGAAGATTTTTATCTTTTAACCACTTCTCTGGTGTGTTGAAGAAAAGACACATTTAAGTTTTGGCTTTTAAAATGATTTGTAATATTTGAAAATATTAACATTTAATTTTTTATTAAAGTGAGAAAATAAAAATTCCTGTGTTTGGGAAGAAGATCAGAGCTAAGTAAACCATTAGGAAACAATACAGCAAATGTTTCAATAGAGGATTGCAAGGGATGTTCTTTGGAAGCAGAAAAGGGTATCACTCCCAAAGCCAGACTGCACATGGCCTCTGAGGGAGAAGCTGACCAAGCTGGTCTAGCAGATGTTATAGACAGCTGTCTGTATCTGTAGGCTTTTAATCATCAGAAAGAACTGCATCGAAGATTAGGAATGCAAGAGTAAGGTCAGAAGAGTAGGGGTGATTCCACATGAAAAACTGCATTGTGTCTGAGAGTGTACCAACCTAAGGCAGCAGTTCTCAGTCTTGAGTGGGCATTAGAACCTGGAGGACTTGCCCAACTGGGTTCTGTGGAACTTGTCCCAGAGAATCTGATCTAGAAGGATGGGACAGGACAGCAATAGAGTCCATGTATTCTGACTGCTACCCACCTGATGTGGAGAGAACATGAGTCTCTAACAAAGACATGATCTTACTTGTTTACTCTCCAAAGCTTTGCCTTGCCTTTTCATTTTATTCTGACATTTAAAAAAAAGCCTAGAAGATGCTATCATGTGGCCTCTGCTGCCTCTGCCACCATCCCTCTCTCAACCTCTTTACTCTGCTCACATCTAGATACTCTCCTGCCCCAGGACCTGTGCTCTTGCTCATCTTTTGGCTGGAAATGCCCATCAATAAAGACTGGGGTTGGCTCTAAAAGATGGGAAACTCAGTTACTGTGGCTTATATCAATGTATATTTCCCAAAGAAATACATTCAGGTGATTGTTTAGTTGTTCTAGGATGGCTGCCCACTCCCAGAGACCTTGGCTTCCCCAAACTGGCAAGGTGTTCATTCTCCACAATTTCATGTGGTTCAACCAGCACAAGAATTACACAAGGCAGAGTCAGAGAATGATCAAGGCAGATGCCTTCAGGGTGTGTGTGTGTGTGTGTGTGTGTGTGTGTGTGTGTGTGTGTGTGTGTGTGTGTGTGTTTATGATGTTTGTGATAAAACCCGGGTCTGTGTACATGATAGATAAGTACTTGAACTAAAACTTTATTCCTTGGTTCTTTGAGAACAGGCATTGCAATGTCATCTACACTGGCCTTAATCTCGCATTGTTTCTGCCCCTACCTCCTCCATGCTCAGCTGTGGTCTGTGAAGGAAATCTCACTAAAGATTCCACGGGACACTTTCCATGATGTTCCATTGCTCGGAAAGTCGTCATTTGATTATAACTGATTTCTAGAGAGTCTGGCATATCTAGTATTTATTCAGGAAACCTACACAGCCACCTGCAGTTCTATGAGCAGATGGCTGTTGAGGGGGTGTTAGTAGACTTCATCACAATAGCAGCTTTTAAGACAGCAAAGATGCCCAGGGTCGCCCACAGTGGGGCTCATGAGAAGCAAATTGGCTTCAAATTATTGTAGGATTATTGTATATGGAAATCATTTCTGGAGATTGATGCCAATAGGTCTCTTCCTTTGCTGTACCTTATTGTCCGTTCCATAATCAAGAAGAATGATGGGAGAATTTTATTTCTTGATCACACAAAGACCAGTACAGGTATTGAGATGGATTCTCCCTCCTGGATGTCTCTGCTCTAGGCAGTGACTCCAGGATCCATGATGTTCTGTCTTATAGTTCTGCTATCTTGTGACTTCAGTGTTGTTCTGATGTCATACATGGTCAAGAGTTTTCAAGTTTCTGATAATTTGGTCCCATTTATTGGCCTGTACTGAAAGATGTGCAAATACCCAAGCCTTAATAGTGCTCTAATATGGGCTCTTATGCCACCGTCCTGCAACCCCTTCATTCTGCTCACATCTGAACGTCATCCTGCCTCAGGCAGGTCATCATAATGGGGAGTGTGTTGTAGAGCAAAGCTGTTCACCTCATTAGAGCCAGGGGGAGATGGAGGGAGGGGAGAGGGAAGGAAAGAAGAGGAGGAGAGGAAAGAGAAGGTGAAGAGGGGAAGAGGAAGAGGGAAAGTAGTCTCTTTCCCTCTGAAGGATCTTTCTGCTTCAGTCTTGATGTACTGTGTGAGTAGATTTGATCAATATGATATGGGGAGGCATGTATTACAATGGCATTATCATGCCAGCTTCCTGTTTTTATATTTAACTTCCAGACCACCCCCCCCCAAAAGGGATACTTGAACTTGACCTCTAAGAGCTAGGAGGCCATGTGGAGAGGTAATGCCTATGCAGCCACTCCAACCACAGGTGACACATAAGTGTCGTGGTACACATTCATGCCCCAGCTGGGTTTGCAACCAAATGTAATCATGTAATTGAATGCAGGCCTGTGGGTGAGGCAGAAGAGCTGGCCAGATGAGTCCGACCATGGTGTCATGAGAAATCATAAATTTTTGTTGTTTGAAGTTCTAAGCTTTGGGATATTTTATTATGTTTACAATAATAAATTAAGCACCAGAGGATTTTGCTCTTAATACAGAGGGATTGCTGCAGAGATTTGATCAGATTAATAACAGAATCCTATTTATCCTCTATGAGAACCACTCTGCCATTGTATATGAGATGACCGCAAACACCAGAACATATGAGTGCTTGTTAGATACACAAACGGTCCCACCTAAACCCTGTCTCCAACTCGGGCAGTTGCAGAGCATCAGTGATCTATAACTGATGGGAAGGAATAGTACCAATCCTCAGCAAAGTAAAATGTTGTGCTCCACCCAGGTCACTGTCCTGGCAGTGATGGGAAGAGGATCCAGTCTGGACATGTTTTAGAGGAAGAGCTTACTTTATTGACTATTCCAAGTTTATGAGATGAAGTGCTTAGAATTTTAACCCATGTCTGGAAGTATGGTTATAACATTAATGGCTGTAATATGAAACTTTGGGCAAGACCATGCCCCAAAATTCCATTCTGGATGAATTTGAGATGGCTATAATAGATCAGTGACAGCTATGAGCATGTGAAGGTCAATGAGAAGGGCATCACAGCCTACACAAGCTGGTGAGTCCAGTAATTAAAAAGATATTTCTTGCTACTTTGGAGCGAGGCCACGTTGCTTTGCTCTGCTCCAGTTTTGCAAACAAATGAAAGATATTAGTGAACTCAAATGTTATACTTCCACATTGAGAATTAAATTTAGAAAAGCACATTGTCTGTGAGACAAAGCCCTGTGGCTTTCTTGGCACCCAGCATGCTTAACTAGTGGACTTGGGGTGATTAATGGGCAAGATTGCTCATGACCCACTTATGGGCTGTTTCTTCCATTATAAACCTGGAAGGCTTGCTGGATTCCATCTCAACTGGAAATGCAAGCATCAGCATTAATAACTTGTAAATGGAAATATACAGAAGTCATAAGCCAGTCACCTCTGGGGGGTATTATTGCTAGAGTATGCCTCACATTATGGCACCTCCCTGTGTAGCTTTATTTTGTATCCTATTTCTTAAAATCTTCACAATGGAAAGTACATTTCTAGGGTAGAACAGATGGTTTTGGTGATCAGTGTTCATCCGTTGAAAACAAGTTACCTTAGAGTTTTAAGGACTTGTATTGACTTTTACAGTTCTTGCCAATATAATTAATCCTTATCATAGGATAGACAGTGAAGAATGTTTGTCCTACTTTGATTTCTTCTGCTATTATGAAATACAGACCAAAATTGATCTGAGAGAAGAAAGGGTTTGTTTGACTGATAGGTTACAGCTCATCATCAAGGGAAGTCAGGGAAGGATCTCAGACAGTATGCTGGCTGGCCACAGACATAAAGCAAAACCCATGTATGAACACTGCATACTGCCTTAGGAATCATGGCTTCCTCAGCCTGCTTTTATACAATCCTAGAACTGTCTGCCCAGAGGTGGCATCCCACAGTGGGCTGGACTTTCCATCTTAATCATTAATCAAGAAAATACCTCTATAGTATTGCCCCAGGCAAATATAGAGAGAATATCTCTCTCTCTCTCTCTCTCTCTCTCTCTCTCTCTCTCTCTCTCTCTCTCTCTCTCTCTCTCACACACACACACACACACACACACACACACACACACAAACACACATAATAGTGTGTGTCTGTGTGTCTGTGTAAGTGTTACAGTTCTGGAGGGAAAGGTATCTGACCATTGTAAGTCAGGCTATTCCTACAGCTCTGAAGGGGAAGTTATCCTGGCCATCAGAAACCAGGCAATACATACAGCTCTGTTCTGGTGGGGGATGGTTTCCTCACAGGAATGGAGTCATCCTGCTCCTCTCCAAGAGAGCTGTTGCGCAAGCGCATCTCTGCCCCACTCTGCTAAGGGGGTTTTTCAGCAGAGATGTCCATTACTTCTCTGCCCCACTCTGCTAAGGGAGCTTCTCTGCATGGATATAGTAATTCTTCCCTTGCTCAGGTGAAAGCTGTTACTTCTCTGTTCCTCTCTGCTGGATTTTGTGCCCAGGGATTGGCTGGTTTTCCTGCTCAGGGATTGGTTGAATTTCACAGTGAGTTTGTCAGGGGCAGAGTATGTTTCTCTGGTATCAGGGCCAATATGTGCTCCTTTCACTGACCCTTTTAACCTTCTCACATTGGTTTCAGGGCCAGGGTGTGTTTCTTTCACTGGCTCTGGTTTCAGAGACAAAGAGTGTTTTTTTTGTCTACGGTTTCGGGGCCAACGTGTGTTTCTTTCACTGGTTCTGGCTTCAACATCAGGGTTTATTTCATTAGCTGGCCCTTTTGCTTTATATAGTTGTGCTGGTCATGGGTGTCTTATGTCAACTTGACACCAGATGGAGTTATCTGAAAGGAGGGAACCTCATCTGAGAAAATGCCTACATAAAATCCAGCTATAAGACATTTTCTTAATGATTGATAGGGGAAGGTCTAGCCCATTGTTGGTGGTGCCATCCTTGAGATGGTGGTTTTAATTCTACAAGAAAGCAGAGTGAGCAAGCCATGGAGAGCAAGCCAATGGGCAGCACCTTTGTATGGCCTTTGCATCAGCTACTGCCCCAAGGTTTTAGCCCTGCTTGAGTTCCGGTCCTGACTTTCTCTAATGATGAACTATTAACTCTTTCTTCCTGAACTTGCTCTTGATCATTAGGAATCATTCATTGATTTTTTTTACCAGTCCTGTTTGGTTCTATCCTAGGTTTCTGTGCTGTCCAGCCTCTGGATCCTGGCTCTCCAAAAAGTATCAGGGGTGGGCTCCCTCACACGGTATGGGTCTCAAGCTGGAACACTCATTGATTGGCCACTTCCATAATTTCTGTGCCAGCTTTACACCAGCATATCTTGTAGACAGAGAAAATTGCAATTTACAATCAAATTACAAATTGCAATCAGAGGTTATACAGCTGGCTTGGAGTCCCAATCTCTCCACTGACAACCTGGCCTGGTAATAGGAGATGCCCAGTTCAGTCTCTCTTTTCTCCCTTTGGTAGGGGTCTTATATCAGGGTCACCCTTATAGATTCCTGGGAGTTTCCATTGTTCTAGATTTCTAGCTTATCCAAGAGATGCCTCTGATTCCAGCTGACTTTCCCTGTACTCTCTCCTTCTATCCTCCCCCAACTTGATGCTGTTCCCATGACTACCTCTGCATCCAGACCCTCTCCCCACTCACCTGTGATGCCTATCCTATTTCCCCTTAACAGTGAGATTCATGTGTCCCCTCTTGAGTCTTCCTTGTTACTTGGCTTCTTTGGGTCTGTGGATTGTAGCATGGTTATCTCTTACTTTACTACTAATATGCACCTATAAATGATTATATACCATGTTTGTCTTTCTGTGTCTGGGTTACCTCACTCAGAATGATTTTTTTCTAGTTCCATCTATTTGCCAGCAAATTTCATGATGTTATTGTTTTTAAGATATTTGTAATACTCCATGGTGTAAATGTACCATATATTCTTTATCCATATTTTGGTTGATGGACATTTAGATTGTTTCCAGTTTCTGGCTATTATTAATAATGTTGCTATGAACATAATTGAGCAAGTGTCCTTGTGGTATGTTAGAGTATCCTTTGGGTATATGCCCGGGAGTGGTGTAGCTGCACCTTGAGGTAAGTCAATTCCCAATTTTCTGAGAAACTACTATATTGGTTTCCAAAGTGTCTGTACAAATTTCTACTCCCACCAGCAATGGAAGAGTGTTTCCCTTGTTCCACATCATCTCCAGCATGAGCTGTCACTTGTGGTTTTGGTCTTAGCCATTCTGACAAGTGTAAGATGGACTATTAGAGTCATAGTGATTTGTGTTTCTGTGATGGCTAAGGGTGTTCAATTTTTCTTTAAGTGTTGCTCAGCCATTTGAGATTCCTCCATTGGGAATTCTCTGCTTAGATCTGTACCCCATTTTTAATTGAATTATTTGGTTTTTGATATATAGTTTCTTGAATTCTTTATATATTTTGGAAATCAGCCCTCTGTCAGATGTCGGGTTGGTGAAGATCTTTTCCCATTATTTAGGATGCTGTTTTGTCCTTTTGGTGATGTTCTTTGCCTTATAGAAGCTTTTCAATTTCACAAGGTCCCATTAATTAATTGTTGATCTTAGTGCCTGTACTATTGGTGTTAGGAAGTTGTCTCCTATGTCAGTGCGTTCAAGACTAATTCCCACTTTCACTTCTATCAGATGCAGTGTATCTGCTTTTATATTGATGTTTTTGATCTACTCAGACTGAGTTTTGTACAAGAAAATAGATGTGGATCTATTAGCATTCTTCTACATGCCAACAATCAGTTAGATCAACAAACATTTGTTGAAGGTGCTTTCTTTTCTCCATTGTATATTTCTGGCTAGGATAGCCACACCCACTTGTTTCTTAGGTCCATGTGATTGGAAAGCCTTTTCCCAACCCTTTACTCTGAGGTAGTGTCTGTATTTGAGGTTGAGGTGTGTTTCTTGTAAACAGCAGAATGCTGGATCCTGCTTACATATCCATTCTCTTAGCCTGTGTCTTTTTATAGGTGAATTGAGACCATTGATATTAAGCAATATTAATGACCAGTGTTTGTTATCTCCGGTTATCTTTCGGTAGTAGTGTTTGTATGTTTCCCTTCTTTGGGTTATGCTGGCAAAATCCTGTGTCCAGAGGAAGAGAAAGTAGATGTGTCAGACTTTGACAGCATATTTAACCCTGTTATGGCGTGATAGAAATATCAATTAGTATATTTTCATTCTGTCTATTATTAGACGAAAGTGTTTTTTAATTTCCCCCAATCACACAAAAATGCAAAACACAGTCTTAGTTTTGAAACATACCAAACTAGGTGACAGGTTAAGTTTAGATTTAGATTGGATTTGGCTTTTTGGTTAGACTTCCAACAGTAAAGTTTTATGTGGACCTTATTATCCTGCTGAAGTCCTTCAAAAAAAAAAGTGCTATTTAAATCAAACCTAAATAATGTTGGGAGTTCATTGGTCATGTTCTAATGTATCCTCAGTAAATAAATTCTCCAAGGATAGGCATAATTTCATGTGCATTTTCCTCATGTAGTAGTTGGTACAAATTAATTTATGATAACATGAAAAGCAGGAAGAATATTGGGTTTTTTGTTGTGTCAATTGTTGTATTGTAGAACCCACTCAATCATTTCCTCATCTGAAAAAGAAATAACAAAACCTGTACTAATATGTTGCCATGACAACTAAATGATACCATGTTCTTAGCAAGTGTTCACTGTTGATTATAATTACAAAATGTCAGGTGGCATTTGTAATCATGGTTTTAAAACAATTTTTAAATTGAGATTTTCACATGTGCATATAATGTGTTTTGATCAAAGTCATCCTCTATTCCCTCCTCTCTCGTTCCTCCCCTATTTCCCCAAAACACCTTGCCCTCTGACTGTCATCTGTATGCCCCCTCCTCCTAAATACTGCCTGCATGTGCATAGGTATATAATTATCTATTGGAGCATGGATAGACATTTAGGGGCAGCATCCATGAAAAATATTGCTCTTCCCCTTCCAAAAACTATCAGTTACTTTGGGATGGGACTTCATCTATCCCGCCCTATCCTTGATGGAATTTTGGCTAGCTTGATCTAATGAATGCAGTCACAGATGACGTATGTTCATGCGTAAGATGGCCATGTAATGTCCAACAAATAATGCTTTGTCACTGATGTCATTGTGTCTGCCTCTTGTAATTTTCCTGTTCATTTTTCTAAGATTATCTCTGATCCTGGGGCATGATATAAACTTTTCAATTAGAGTTGAATACTCCACAGTCTCTTAGTCTCTGCACTCAGCAGTTGTGGGTTTCTTGGTTAGTTTCCAATTACTGGAAAAAAAGCTTCTCTGATGAGGATTGAGCAATGCATTAATCTATGAGAATAAAGACAAGTACTAAGGATACTTATCTATGGCCACTTACCAGGATAATAGTCATAGATTCTCCCTTAGGGCCTAAGACCCAACCAGTCATAAGTTTTAGGTCCAACTAAAAGTACAAGGAATGAGTTCTATCTTGTCAAGTGGGATTTGAACCCAGTCATAAAGTGATAAGTTACAAATGTAACATTTGTGCTACTATGACACCATTGGGCATATTTTTCCAGGATAGTTATTAGTGGAGTTTGCAGAGTTCATGCCTGAGTGAGATGACTGAAACCTCTTCTTGGAAGTGTGCATAGAATTCCTGGCACTATGAAAGGTAGCCATTATAGTTGAAACTTGCAGACCTCTACTTTTCCATGTGCTATGACTCAAGTATGTGTTGTCCTGAGCAATAAAATCTTACCATCAAGTTCTTGAAGGTAACCAAGAGGGATGGTAACAGCCTGTAATATTTAAGAATAATCTATGGGAACCCATTGACTAACAATACCAAAAGAGCTAATCCATTCTAGGCACTGGGAAGTTTATTGGATGGCCTATGGTGTCTGGGAAAGACATTGACCCTTTACAATATGGTAACTCCTTCCAAATTCCTTTTGCATATTATGTGTATGTATGTATGTATATATATAATGTATATGTATATATTTTAGGAAGTTTATTCAGTATTAGATGGCATTTTCAAAAGCTTTCAGTGTTCAGGTCCCTATACACATGCTTTCCTTGCTCTACTGTCCCATTAACACTGCATCTAAACCTTCTTGTTCCATTATTCCTTTTCCCTCTTCATACCACGAGCATTCTATCTTCCTTCTTTTGAAATCCTCCCATTGCTCCTCAAGAGTTTCCTGACTTCTGTGATGTCAGGGTCCTCTAAAGGAACAGAACAGATGATAGTATTATATGAGTGTATATCTGATTTATCAGAGTGGCTTATAGGCTGCGATCTGAATAGTCCAACAATGCCTGTCTTCCAGTGAGTAGGCTGAGAATCTGTCCAGTGTCTGGTACATGAGATTGGATGGCTGAGAAATTCCAATCTGGTGCTGGAGCTATAAAGAATTTCTAAAAAGCCTCCAGTCTTCAGTTTACATTGGAATCCCAAAGGTCTGTTCTAATACCAGCAAAAGAACAGCATAGCAACAAGACAGATGAACATACCAGCAAGAATGAGAGCAAACAGGCAAAAAAGAAAAGCTTTCTACTTCTATGTCTTTTTATGTGGACTGCTACCAGAAGGTGTAGGTCAGATTTAGAATAGATCTTCTAACCTCAGATGATTCAGATTTGGCGAGGGTCTTCCCACCTCAAATGATCCAATCAAGAAAATTCTCATAGGTTTGCCAAGTTGCTCAGTTCTTAGTTGGTTCCAGATGTTATCAAGATGATGACCAAGATCAACCATCACTTTAGAAGTTAGCTCATTTCAGGAAACAACCAGGCTATAAATTTTTATTTATTATAAGGGGAAAACTCATGAAACAGGAACAAAAAGTCCAAGATCATCTGTGCTGTGTGGGAACCTCAGAGAGAAGGCACCTGGGCCATGTGCCCGTTTTTCTCTGGGTCCCAGAAAGCCACACCATAACTTGGTCCCACCTCTTGAAGATAGTTGGTTAACAAAACTTTCCCATCACCTCCCCCTTTGTCTAAATAAGAGTGATCCAAACCTACTACAAAACTATATACAATAGGAACAGATATCAAGTATAAAATCACAAGCAACATAAACGATGTTAAGCAAGGAACATATGATAAATGTTTTAATAAACATTCTATTCCAAAATAGATTTCAAACCAAAACTAATCAGAAGAGATAGAGAAGGATACTACATACTCATTAAAGGAAAAATCCACCAAGAAAACATTGCAGTTCTCAACATCTTTGCATCAAGCACAAGGGCACCCATATCTGTAAAAGAATCACAACTACAGCTAAAATCTTACATCAATTCCCACAGTCATAGTTGGAGACTTTAATACCTCCACTCTCACCAAATGACAGATCATCAAGATTTAAAAAAAAAAAAACTAAACAGAGAAATGCTGGAGTTAAATAATGTCATAAGCCAAATGGAGGTAACAGAACATTTCATTTCATTTATAGAACATTTCACACAAACACAAGACTATACTTTTTCTCAGAAACCCATAAAATGTTCTTCAAAATTGACCACATACTGGGATACAAAGCAAGTCTTCATTGATACAAGAAAATTGAAATAACACCTTGTATCCTATCTGACCATCATGGATTAAAGTTAGATACTGACCATAACAGGAACAACAGAAAATTTACAAAATCATGGATACCAAACAAAGCATTACTGAATGAAAACTGGATAAGACAGAAATTGAGAAAGAAAAACTTTTTAGAATTGAATGAAAATGAAAACAGCATATCCAAACTTATGGGATACAATGAAGCAGGCCAAGAGACAAGGCCACTAAGTGCTGACATTAAAAAGTAGGAGAGATCTCATATTAGTAACAATGGTACACCCAAAAGTTCTAGAGCAAAAATAAGAAATACCTAAAATGAATAGACAACAAAATAATGAAATTCAGGAATTAACCAATAAGAGATTTTAAAAAACACACCAAAAATACTAAGATTCAATGAAACAAAAAGTTGGTTCTTTGAGAAAATAGATAAGATCAACAAACTCTTAGCTAAATTAAATAAAAGACAAAGAGGGGAGTTCTAAGTTAACAAAATTAGAGATGAAATGGGAGACATAAGAACAGACACTGAGGAAAAAACAGAAAACCATAAGAGCATACTTTAAAATACCTGTAGTCCACAAAATTGGAAACTCTAAAAGAAATGGATTGTTTCCTTGACATATACCACATACCAAAGTTAAATCAAAAACAAATAAATAATTTACACAGATCTATAATTCCTAGTGAAACAGAAGAAAAACCAAAACAAACCCCAAAAAGCCTACAACCAGGTGGTTTTAGTGTAAAATTCTAACAGACTTTCAAAGAAAGATTAATGCCAATACTTCTCAATTAGTTCACAAATAGAAACAGAAGGAAAATTGCCCAATTCTTTCTATGAGGTCACAATTAACCCTGATATCTAAGCCATCTATCTAAAACCTAACAAATAATTAAAGATCAGCTTTCCTTATTAATATTGAAGCAAAAAATTCTCAATAAAATTGTAGCAAGCAAACTTCAAGAAAACATCATCAAGATCGTCCACCACGATCAAGTAGACTTCACAAAGATGTGGGGTGGTTCAACATGTGTAAACTGAGCAATATAACACAGAATAGCATATTAACAGACTAAAAAACAAAATTCACAGGATCATCTCATTAGGTGCGGAAAAGATATTTGACAAAAATCCAACACTCAGGATACAAGGGATATATCTCAAAATAATAGAGTCAATTTACAGTAAGCCCACAGAAAACAACCACCTCCTTGGAGACAAGTTCAAAGTATTGCCACTAAAATCAGGAGCAAGCAAGAGAAGGTTGCCCACAGGTGTGGGAGAATGGTCTGTATTCTATCAATTATATTTTAAATAAACATTGATTAGCCAGTAGCCAGGCAGGAAGTATAGGCGGGTCAATGAGAACAGGAGAATTCTGGGAAGGAGGAAGCCCATCCCTCTGCAGTACTGACCTGACCACAGAAGAAGCAAGATGTGACTGCCCCGCTGAATAAGGTACTGAGCCACATGGCTAACACAGATTAGAATAATGGGCTAATAATGGGCTATATAAGTTATAAGAGTTAATAAAAAGCCTGAGCTAATGGGATGGTCAGTTTATAACTAATGTAGACCTCTGTGTGATTTCCTTGGGACTTAACAATTGCAGGAACTGGGCAGTACAGAAACCCCAACAACAGCCCACTCTCTTCATACATATTTAATATCATACTAGAAGTTTTAGCTAGAGAAATAAGACAGCTGAAGAAGATCAAAAAATGATACAAATAGGAGAGGAAGAGGTCAATGTATTCTTTACTTGCAGATGATATGATTGTATATATAAACAACCCTAAAGATTCTACAATGAACCACCTACAGCTGATGGACACTTTCAGCACAGTAACAGGATACAAAATTAATACCCAAAAATCAGTAGCCTTCCTATATAGATCACAAATGGCAAAGCAAATAAAAATAATTATGTGTTTTAGGTATAAGGTAGGATAGTCTCTGACAAAATATTGTGTTCCTGTATATATTTGGAGATGAATGTGATCTATCCTTTCATCTCCACTATACTACTGTGTGACTTTAGATTACACCTCTGTAGGATGATGACAATGTTTTTGATTTGTCTATAAAATGGTAATTAAATGACTATGCCATACAAATGTTAGATTTAACTATAAAACTTAGTATCTGAGGTAGGAATGTGTATGCATAATAAAAAATTATGAAGAAAGACCCTTGTGTATAATCTCGTACATATAGTATGCATAAGACAGTAATTGTACCCAGAAGAGTGAATAAGGAATTTATGTCTTTGAATAGCTCATGTTACCTAACAAATCTGAAGGAATCTTAGATATAATTTTAGCCCCAAGAGAGTTTAACTTTGAATTAATCAAAAAGGAGATTATCTTGAGTGATCTTAACCTAATTAAATGAGACCTTAAAGTCGACTGGTCAAAGGAAGTGATTAAAAAGAGAATTCATGTTCTAGCCTTGAAGAAACAAGTTGCAGGAATATAAAGATGATATATAGTGCCTTTAAAAGGCCAGCCTGGTCAACAGAGTGAGTTCCAGGACAGGCTCCAAAGCTATAGAGAAACCATGTCTCAAAAAACTAAAAAAAAAAAAAAAAGACAAACAAATAAACAAAATTCATGTGACACAGCAGCAACGCAAGCTTAGACACTAATGATGACCCCTGACCAGTAGCCAGCAGGGAAGTGTAAGCTAAAGTTCTGCAAGGGCAAGAACTGAATTCTTACAAATTATTGAGTTTTAGGATCATGAGCCTTGGGCTATCATAGTCCAGATAATTCATATTACCCTTGTAAGAGTCTGAGTAGAGAATGATGCATGTTATGATGCCTACACTTCTGAACTACAGAATTACAAGGTAGTATATAGTTTTGCAATAAGTCTGTGGTCCTACATTATAGCAATGGAAGACAAATACAATATGAACTTATTCATATGGATGATGAAAGTTACTATACAATATAATAAATGATAAAAGTTTTATAAATTCTAATTTCTAATAGATGTGGTCTGTTGGTACATTCTGTATTACATTCTGTAAAAGATCAAAGTAGGTATGATTCTTCAGGACAGGGGTTTTCTGGACTATGGATTTGAAGTCTACCTTTTCTCATAAAAGGAAGTGTCCGTGGAAAAGGAGTATCTGCAGGATTGAAACATAGAAAGGTGTGTTTTCTTATAATGTAAATTTATAAAGCAAGGAGAGTTTTAGGAATGAAGCAATGGCTGGGTGTTTCAAACATGAATGAAAATTTTAGAAAAGAATGAACTTTGTGACACTATTCTCATCTACTCACCTTAGAGAACCAATGCCAGAACAAAGTAAGGATGTCACCCAAATCCAAGTTGATAAGATAATGAATTTTACTGGGGTTATTACAGGAATGTGGATGAGAAGTTACTTATAGGAGCATAAATAAGTCAGGCAATGGTGTCTCCAAAGCAACTCCAGAATGTGTGCTGGCTCTTGAAAACTGGAACCTGTACAGCCTGGAGGGAACTTGACCAATTGTAGAGTGTCTTTTCCAGGTAGCTCAGTGGATCTGAGATTCTTCCAAACAACTTAGCTCATCTCTGCTTCTTCTAGTCAGTTCATTGTTCTCTGCTTCTTGTAGGTAGCTCAGCTGATCTCAACTTGTCCCCCAGCAGTTATTAATATTTATATATTCTAGAGTTGGAAAGATCTAGTGAATTCAGTCAGTTTCATGGACTTCCTGAAGCTACGGATTATTAAAAAGGTTTTCTGCAAGTCGGAATGGTTTACCTTCTCCTACGACATCTAGTATCTTTGGTCTTAAGAAGTGTTATGGTTAAGTTTCTCTGACTATAACAAAGAGCAACTTGGAGAGGAAAGGTCTTCTATTACCTTTTAAGTTTTAACTGTAGCACATCATGAGAGAAAGTCAGGGCAGGGATGCAAGCAGGAACCCATAAGAAGGAACTGAAGTATGAACCATGGAGGATGCTGCTTACTGGCTTGCTATCCATGCCATGCTCAACTGCTTTCATACTATACCCCAAAACAACCTCCCAGGTGTGCCACCGTCTACAGTGAGATAGGCCCTACTATTTCAACCATTAATTAAGAAAATATATCTTTAAAGATTTAAAGTTCTTGTCATACAAGTCTTCCACTTGTGTGGTTAGAGTTACAAGAAATTTAAATCTTTAAAGAAAGAAATTGAAGAAGACACCAGAAAGTGGAAAGATCTCCCCATGCTCTTGGATAGGTAGAATTAACATAGTAAAAATGGCAATCTTACCAAAAGCAATCTACGGATTCAATGCAATGCCTATCAAAATCCTAGCAAAATTCTTCACAGACCTCGAAAGAATGGTACCCAACTTCATATGGAAAAGCAAAAATCTCAGGATAGCCAAAACAATTCTGTACAATAAAAGAACTTCTGGAGGCATCACAATCCCTGACTTCAAACTCTATTACAGAGCTACAGTACTGAAAACAGCCTGGTATTGGCATAAAAACAGACAGGAGGACCAAAGGAAAGGAATTGAAGACCCAGATATTAATCCACACACCTTTGAACACCAGATTTTTGACAAAGAAGCAAAATATAAAATGAAAAAAAGAAAGCATATTTAACAAGTGGTGCTGGATAATAACTGGATATCAACATGTATAAGAATGAAAATAGACCCATATCTCTCACCATGCACAAAACTCAAGTCCAGATGGATCAAAGACCTCAACATAAAGCCAGCCACACTGAACCTTATAGAAGAGAAGTACACTTGAATGCATTGGCACAGGAGACCACTTCCTAAATATAACCCCAGCAGCACAGACACTGAGAGAACAATTAATAAATGGGACCTCCTGAAACTGAAAAGCTTCTGTAAAGCAAAGGATATGGTCAACAAGACAAAACAACAGCCTACAGAATGGGAAAAGATCTTCACTAACCCTACATTAGACAGAGGTCTGATCTCCAAAATATACAAAGAACTCAAGAAATTGGTCATCAAATGAACAAATAATACAATTTAAAAAAAATGGAGTACAGACCTAAACAGAGAACTCTCAACAGAGGAATCTAAAATGGCCAAAAGACACTTAAGGAAATGTTCAACATCCTTAGTCATCAGAGAAATGCAAATCAAAATAACTCTGAGATTCCATCTTACGCCTATAAGAATGACCAAGATCAAAAACACTGATGACAACTTAGGCTGGAGAGGTTGTGGGGTAAAGGGAACACTCCTGCATTGCTGGTGGGAATGCAAGTTGATATAGCCCCTTTGGATATCAATGTGGCGATTTCTCAGAAAATTAAGAAACAACCTTCCTCAAGACCTAGTAATACCACTTTTGGGTATATATCCAAAGGATGCTCAATCATGCCACAAGGACATGTGCTCAACTATGTTCATAGCAGCATTGTCATAGCCAGAACCTGGAAACAATGTAAATGCCCCTCAACCAAAGAATGGATAAGGAAAATGTGCTATATTTACACAATGGAGTACTACACAGCAGAAAAAATAATGATATCTTGCAGACAAATGGATGGAGCTAGAAAACATCATTTTGAGTGAGGTAACCCAGACCCAGAAATCAATTATCACATGTACTCACTCATAAGTGGTTTTTAAACATAAAAGCAAAGAAAACAAGCCCACAAATCACAATCCCAGAGAACCTAGACAACAATGAGGATGCTAAGAGAGACATACATAGATCTAATCTACATTGGAAGTAGAAAAAGACAAGATCTCCTGAGTCAATTGGGAGCATGGGGACCTTGAGAGAGGGTTGAAGGGGAGGGGAGAGGCAGGGAGGGGAGCAGAAAAGAATGTACAGCTCAATAAAAATCAATTAAAAAAAAGAAAATATATTTGCAGACTTGCCTACAGGCCAATCTGATGGAGGTATTTTCTCATTTGATGTTCCTTCTTCCCAGATGATCCAGGCTAGTGTCAAGGTAACAGAAAACTAACCAGAAAAGGAGCTTCTTTCAGGATTGAATGAGAATGACAATGGCTCCCATAGGCTCATATGTTTGAATATTTGGGCCCCAGTTGGGGGAACTGTTTGGGAAGGATTAGATGTGGCCTAGTTGGAGGAAATGCTTCACTGGGAACAAATTTTGATGTTTCAAATGATTCACAAAGTTCCCAGTGTGCTTCTCTGTCTCCTTCTTATGGATCAAGATGTGAGTTCTCAACTGCTGATTCAGCCACCCATCACCATGTAGTCTCTCCACTGTCATGGACTCTAACCCTCTGCATTGTAAGCCCATTTAAATGCATTGTTTTTATGTTTCCTTGGTCATGGTGTTTTATCATAACAGTAGAAAAATAAGTACAATTAATGTATTTTTAAAATAATTAAAATGTTTTATATTCCTTTTAACCTCCTGTGCTTGTGTTTTCTTTGGCAGAAAATATATTAAGATTGGAATAATACAGAAAAGATATGCATGGACCCTGTGTAAAGATAACATAGCCATTCATGAAGCATTCCATAATTTTCTTCTCAGAGTTTTGGAGATTCCAAGCTCACTTGTAACAGATTGTGAAATTATGTATTATAAAGGATAGATATATGAAGTTAGTTTTCAACAAATGTTAATAGTTACACACATACACACACACATCAAACAAAAAATGCTTTATTTTGGAGAGAGTTGCTACATAACAGTCTGTAGATTTGGCTGGCTGAAGGTCATCGATGTCTTGAGCAGCGTGTAGGACACATAGGGGAGCTTTACGGGAATCATAAGTTCCACCTTTACAGTACACTGACATTTTACAGCAGTGTTAAAATGATTCAATAGAGAAACGTCGTCTTTTTAAGATTGATGGTGGAACAGCTATCTATATCTATGGTAACCAATGGAACTGGATCCTTTAATTAGATACAATTAGAATTAAGAACAGACCAATGGAACTGGCAAGATGGCCAAATGGGGAAAAGCACTTGCCTCTAAGCCTGACAACCTAAGTTTCATCCCTGATACCTACATGGTGGAAGGAGAGAATGGACTCAGAAAGGATTCCTGTGACCTACACATGTGTGCCTCAGAGCACATGCCTATTCACCCAAATCCCATGTAAACAAACTAATAAACAAAAAAATAAAGCTCTTAGAAGAAAACAGTAAGTTTAGTAATGCTGAATTAAGCAATGATTGCTTAGATATGACCAACCCCAGAGGCACAAAAATCAGCAAAAGAAACAAATTACATGCCATTAATAAAAACCACAATACTTTTATTCTTTTATTTTTGCAATTAGGTCTATGTAGCCTTGGCAGGCTTGGAACTCACTATGTAGACCAGACTGACTTCAAATTGGCAAAGATCTGCTTGACTCTGCCTTCCAGGTTCTGGGATTAAAGGCATGAGCTACCATGTTTGGCATAACTTTTGTCATTTAAAAGACACGACATTAAGGAAATGAAAAGAAAGTAGACAAGGCACAAAACAAGGAAATCATGTTTTTAAATCATACATCTACAAAGGGACTCAACCTGAAATGTATGAAGAACATTTGCAACTCGCCTATAAAATGACAGTCAACCAATTTTAAAAAGGCAAAGGCTCAGAACAGATATTTCTGAATTAAAACAAAAAGACAGAAGAAAATG